>PVJD01011160.1:0-48308 GCA_004026545.1 Mormoops blainvillei | reverse complement strand
TGGAAAAGTAGGGGAAGTTGCTGGCAAAGCTGGCGCTGTCTTCAATGCTGTACGACTTCAGGGACGACGCCCTGTTGAAAAGGGCCATGTCTAAGAAGGAGATGTAGGTGCACGAGTGCGGCCCACTGTGGATGAGCAGGCTCTGCTCCAGGCCGGGACGCTCGGCCTCGGTGCTCACGCGGAGCCTCTTCAGACCACAGATGGCCAGGTATTCCGTGGGGAGGGTGTTCGCGCCGCACAGAGACAGCTTCAGGTCCCGGACCAGCGTGAAGTTCAGCAGGAGGCCCAGGGCAGCGGAGTCGGTGAACCAGACGGTCAGATGGCCGCTGTAGCTGGCTGGCCCCTCGGCCAAAGGCGGGGCGCTCTTGCAGCTACACAGGAGGCTGGCCAGACTGTAGTCACAGTCCCGGATGTCCGCGGGGCAGCTGCACTTCCGAATGCTGTTCTCCTTGGTGAAGATCAGCGTGCTGTCCCGCTGGCCTCGTGCCCGGCGGTCGAGTGCCAAGATGCCCAGTGTGCTGATCAGGAGGAGGAGGCTGTGCCCGGATGCTGGTGCCATCCTTGTCCCGGCGGGGCCGGCGTGCTCGTGGCCCCCGTGTCGGCCAGTTCATGGGAACTCACCTGAAAGAGAACGTGCACCTTTGTCACCGCCCGGTAGAAAGGCACGGCATGTGAGAAAGGGTCCCTCACGATCCACTGTCGACTCGTCTCTGCTGTGACTCTAATGAAGGTGAGTGCCCCGGGGCAGGGACACTCTTTTCTGGGTGCCTCCCAGTGGGCAGCAGCCAAGCCCCCGAACTCTGCTCATCTGACATACAAGACTCCCCCCACGATGTCTGCCGACAGCGAGGCTGACCACCAACAAGGGAGGGAGAGGGGCTGCCGGGGAGGAGACCTGGCGCCTCCCACCTGAGGAGAGGGATGTGGGTGATTTCCGTGTGCACGTCCCCAGCCATCCGGTTACTGGTGCTGGCGACCTGTCAGCCCCCAGACACGCATGCGCCCTCCCCCACCTCAGCACCTGCCCTCCTGGGATTCCAGGGACCAAGCAGTTCCCTATGGGACCCAGCTGCCCGAGGGCACCCTGTGAACAGAGCGTGCATGCCAGCGAACTGTTCGTTAATGGTAAACCTCAATTTCTAACTAGACAAACCTGCCCCCGTCCCATTAATCTATCAGTCCATTCATACTTTCCTGGCCTCCTGGGAAGGCAAGGGTTAGAGTCCATTTTAACTGGTTGACGGACGACGGGACGACCACTCTCACGCCAATTCATCACAATGACCTCTGTCCGTCTGCACCTTTCCTAGAGCACACTTTATGAATTTATTTTACCACCCAATTTACTGTAGGGCGCTCTCGGCACTGCTGAGTGACCCAGGTGAGGTGGGAATGCGCAGGTCATTCAAAGAGCGAGACCGATGCCCACTTTGGGGCAGACGCCCCGCGGCGCCTGCTGTGTCCTAGGTACGCAGTCTCCTTCCACGGTGTGACCGGACATTATGAAATAGGGCGCCCGATTTCCACTGTGCAAAAATTATTACATTTCCCCCGAGTCAGCCGATGACTGAAGAGAGAGACCCAACAGCACAGTTCAGTTCGCCCGTGTTTACAGAGCCCCGCGCGTGCGGTGGGAAACGCGGGCCGAAGCCTCTGGCCAGGAGAGTCCAGAGCTGGGGCCTGGGCCCTGCAGGGACGGCTGCGGAGGGACACGGGCGGCTCGGTCGGGGGAGCCGAGCACGGGTCTGCGAGGACGGCGGCAGGAGGAAAGAGGCCAGGCAGACTTGCGATGCTGGGCGTGCAGGATGAGGCCGGCGGGTGGCGAGGCAACGAGAAACCCCGGGCGGTCAGGTGGAAAGACAGGCCGCCGTGCGGGGGTTCAAAGATAAGCTCAGCCAAGATTTGGGGGCAGACGGCGAGGCGCTGGTTCTCACAGGGGTCACAGCATCATTCGTTCAGTCACTCAACAACTGCTTGCTGGGAGTTCGCTAGGAGGCCGGCACTTTGCTGGCCCCAGGGATGCGGCCCAGAGTGCAACGAGGAGCCCGTGGCGGGGGTTCCGCAGCGGAGGCCCAGGGGCTGCGGGAGGGCGGCAGAGGCGGCGGGCGGCAGGGCTGAGCACGGCCCATGAGCCGAGGCCAAGCAGAAGCCGCAAAGAGGAGCAAGGCCTGAGCCCTGCCCTCCCGCGGCCCACGTGCAAGAGGAAGACGAACTGAGAAAGGCTCCCCCGGACGGACGCACGGCTACAGGGACACAGCGGAGAGATAAAGTCCACTTGGAAGGCCGGACAAGGCACTTCCTAGTGTTCGGTGTATATTTTAAAGTTGTCACAAGAGCTTCTTAAAGGGTCGATTCATTGTTCACTTTGTAATAAAAGGACGGCTTTGAGAAAGACGTGGGGCCAGAGCTCCCCCTGAATGAGAGGCGGGAAGCTTCACGGTGTCAGGCAGTCTCAGAACGTGGCGGTGACTGTCCCACTTCGTAAGGCACAGCAGACAGTGTCTTAATTACAAGACAATTTTAGGTGATCAGCTGTCCCCAATTCTAGTGGAGGTTTCTAGGACTTCACGTCCCAGTAACCCTGTCACCCAGAACTGGGAGTGCTGCCGTCAGCACCACTGACCTTGAAGGGAAGGGAGGGCCGAGGACTGGCCTGCCAGCCCGGAGCCCCGTTCCTGCCGGTGCAGACGTCGTTCAGGGGCACCACGGACAAAGCAAGGAGGCAGGAAGTGAAAAGGACTTTGCTTTCCTGGGGGCAGTGGGGCCGGAAGCCCCTTAAGGGATCTGTGAGCAAATTCCCAACAGTCAAGGTCCCTGGCTGGACCGCGGGGTGGCCCTGCTTCCTGGACATCGGAGAGCCCAAGGCCAGAGCTGGTGGCCAGAGGCGGGAAGCCTCCTGGAGGGCCCTGCGCGGGGCCGACAGCTCTGGAAACCACTCTGCTAGACGCTTCTCTCCTTCAGTGTCACTGCCAATTTCTGTCGGTGGGTTTGTTAACCGTGGACTGGACACCCCACTTTCACCCCTGCCCCCACTGTGCCCCTGCCTGGGTGTGGGGAGGGGACAGAGGAGGCAGGTCTCCATGACCCCTCCCGCCCACAGCCCCAGCCCGTCAACCTCTGTCCACTTTCGGATCTTCCGAATTCTGGCCTCCCGAGGTTAACTACACAGGTGATTTCTCTTTTCTTTTTCCGACCCAAGAACTATTCCCCTACTCGGCTATTACCTCCCCCATGAAGTTATCATGCACCTTCCACTCTCAGGCAGCGTTAGGTGCAGACCTAACGCCCCGCACAGCCTGTCATCCCAGTGACCGTCCCACGGCACTGTGGGTATGGCTTCAAGCGTCTCTTGCACTGGGGTGTAACCCTTAAGGAAGCTCTTACTGGTTTTCTGTCCTCAGCTGCCAACATGGTGCCTGGCACACGGCAACGACTCCACGAGTGTTTGTTGAATGAATGAGAAGATCGAATATCAGTGCACTAATGCTCTGTTAACGGCCTGTGACAGAAATCTAATTCAGTCTCTCTTGAGTAAAAACAACAACAACAACAAGAACAAACAAAAAAACCACTTGGTTCACACACTTTAAAGAGTCGAGAAAGGTGTCAGGTGTGACTTGCCCAGGGTTAGGCGTGTCTGTCTGCTTCCTGTCTCTGTTGGCTTCGCTCTCAGACGAGGTCGTCCCTCCTAGAGACCAAACGGTCGCAGTGGCCTCAGGGTTCTCTTCTGCACACTGAGCAACCCCCAGAGAAAAACGGGCTCTTTCCCAATAGTGCCAAACAGAAACGCACGGGTCTGCCCGACCCGCCGCCCTGGGAGCCACGGGCCGAGCGGGTTGAAGCCTGGTTCTGCTGAGGGCAGTCAGAGTGCTGCCTGGAAGAGGCAAGGTAGGTAGCTGTTCCAATGGAGCCCATTAGACCGCCGCTGGCACGGCTGGCTTCCCGCTCCCAGCGTGAGCCCACGCTGGGCACCCTCTTCGGGCACAAGGACCCGTCTCACTTTGTGGGATACACCTGCGTCCCCATGGCCTCCTTCCCCAGAATTCCTCTCCTTAGCAGGGAAGCGCTCTGGGGACTGCCTTTGTGGGCAACCTCCTGGCCTGGCTCCCCGAGTCCTGGCGGCCCCGGCTTCCCAGGGGGCCTCGCGGGCCCCCGGGCCCTGACTCTCTCCCGCCTTTCTCCCCAGTGCCACGGTGCAAGCCGGTATTCCGGCCCATCTGCTCCCCGCGGGGGCATCTCATCAGTTTCTGGGCCTCTTGTTTCCAGTTCCTCCCCTGAAGTCTTTTCTCTCAAAGCCTTTCTCCTTTTCAAATAAAAACCCCTTCTAATTTCAAATGAAGCTCACTTCTGAGTTAAAATCCGCAATCACTTTTTATTTCCGATTGCTACAAAGGTTTAGAGACTATCACGACATTGTTCCACAGCTGAAATCTTGTCTTTCGCGTTAAGCCTAGGGAGCTCAAAACATCATTATTCATGACAGTTCAAGTCTGTTTGGGGCAAACGGTCCACATGCTACCCTCCCACTAACGCAATGTCCCCGTTCCAGTAATATCCTCTTATAAACAGAGCTAGTTTGGCCTGGAACATTCCTTTCGGAGCCAAGCAGGAATGTTATCCAAACGCCGGGCGTAACTCTGGTTTGAGAGGGAATCTGTGTGGATTTGTTTGGAAGTCGCGGACGTCTTCGCTTTCACACAGCTAGTTGCTGGGATTAATCACCACTGAGGTCCCTTCAGCTGCAGTACCGAAATAACACTGGAGCTGATTCTCAGTAGCAGCTCTGGCTTTAAAAGGCGTTCGGGGATTTAGAGGCTCAAGAATTTCAGAATCGTACACAGTTTTCAGTGTCTTGCCTGAAGATGTCAGGAGGACCAAGACGACCTGAGCTTTGAGCCGGTCGCACAAAGCCGCTCATGGCGTCCCACAACCTAGGCGTGTCGGAGACTCCAGGTGCCCACGAGTGCCCACATCCCCTCCCTCTGGGGCCCAGTGCTGCACTGCACCCCCGAGCACCTTGCAGCGAGGCGGTGGGTGCCATGTGGCTGAGTTCTGGCCAATGGAAAGTGGGCAGGAAGCCCTGTGGTAGACCCCTAAATGACTGTGAGGAGCAGAGTATACTCCTCCCCCAAGCCCCTGCCCCTGTCCAGTGACATTAGGCTGTAATGTGAGGGAGGAATTAAACCTTAGTATTCTAAGTCACTGATATTTTGAAGTTTGCCATAGCAGTTAGCCTTGCACAGCAAGTGTTACCATCTTTTGCGCTTTATGATTTTTACATCCTCCCTCTCAAAATAAAATGAGAAATAAACATTTAGGGAACTCTTGCATGGTGCCAAGAAATGGCTAAAGTCGTGGGAGATCCAAAAAGGAGGGCTCGGCATGGGGACGGACGGCTGGGCCACCAGTTCATCGTAAGGCAGGGTGACTGGCAAGCACTCGTGAAGGACGCCAACCAGGCACTGGGCAGGGAGAAAGGGGTGCTGCTTGGCAGCGAAGGTGCTGGGGTGAGGACAGGGGAGGCTGCAGACAGAGGTCATGTGAGTAAACTCTCAGAGGCCAGAGTACTTGCTGGGTCCCGTGAGCTGGGCACGCAGGTGGGGTGGGCTTCACCGGGACCTTGCCCACCAAGCTAAGGGGCTTGACCTCCAAACTCTTCTGATCTTCACCTCATCAATTAAAACTTTACAAGAAGCCCTGGCGGGGTAGCTCAGTTGGTTAGAGCATCATCCTGATACGCCAAGGTTGTGGGTTTTGATCCTCGGTCGGGGCACATACAAGAATCAACTGGTGAGTGCATCAAAACTTAGAACAACAAAGCAATGTTTCTCTTTTTCTCTCTAAAAAAAAAAAACCAATAGGTAAAAATTTTTTTTAAACCCTCCCCAATAGATGTAATTTCTTATTAATCATGGTATTCCTATACATACCATACATACGTATTATCTGCACTGTAAACAATCCACAGAGTGTAGAATTTTAAAATCTGGGGTGAAAAAATAAACCAAACAGTTGAGCGTTTTCAGCTCCACCCCAGTGGCTGGCCTTGCCCACACCCTACGATGTATCCACGCCCCTTGCAGGCCCCCAGAGCAGACGAACCAAGGCGCCCACGGGTTTGCAAGCCGGGGACCTCTTCATGTCAGTGCTGGAGGAAGGCCACCCAGGCGCCAGGGGTAGACAGGCTTCGCACTAGTGGCAGAGCCCAGAGGACTGCGGGGCCACTGCTCTGTGTTCGCCGAGTCCTCCCAGCTCCAGTCTCTGCAGGTGTTTGGCGGACACCGGCGTGAACCCCAGGAGGGCAGGCAGTGGAGGGTGTGGGCATCCCGCGTGGGTCTCCTCTGTGGGGGGCCTCAGCCCCGCCCCCGCCGGCCTCAAGGAAGGCAGAGGCCCCGTGCTCCCAGCCAAGGGCCTCGTGGCGGGTTCGGGGCACTGGCAGCAAAACCTGCCGCTAATGAGACTACTTATGGGTGCAATCCTGAGTTCGGGGCAGCCACAAAGGTCCCCTTGCTGTGCCTTCCTCTTAATTCCCCAGCCATCCCCGCGGCCCCTCTGTCCAGATGCCTGGGGCTAAAAACCCACTCTCTTTAGGGGTCTGATATTACTTGGTCAAACCCTCATACAGATTGGAAGAAACACATTCTTCCCCAAGGGTGTTTGCACCCTCAGTCCTTCCTCTACCTCGTCCCGTGTTGGAGGGACCATGAGGATTAAAAGAACATGGGAGAGTGTGGGAAGGGCCGAAATGAGCTGCCACCTGCCCACAGCTGCGCATCCTCTCTCCCATTTGGCCTTGGTCCAGGAGGAGGGGCCAGCTGCCCTGTGACCTGTGGGTACGATGCCCACAGAGGCACTGGATGGAGGTTGGAGGTGTAGGGCCTTGAGGAGCCTTTTGAGGAAAAGGAGCTTCAGCACGTTCTCTCCAGTGGCTCTGAGCCACAGTCGCACCGCAGCGGGTCGGTGGGAGGTGGGCGTGACATCAGGCCAGATGGGAAAGAGGGACGGTGTCCTTGTTGTTTCATGTTTCGGAGCTTGTACTGTTGGGAGCCGAGTTACCTGGGGTCTCTCCCCCGGGTTTTCTCACTGGGAGAGGGGGCGTCTTTCCTTTCCACTTCACATCCCACTCCGGCACGGCCCCGTGCCTGGGACAAGCTGCTGAGTTTTCACACGCCCTTGCCGGCGTCCCGGTCTGCAGCCAGGTGCTGTGCAGTCTCTGCGGACAGAGAGGCCACGTCCCTTTCGTGGTGGTCCACGTGCTTCCTGCGAGCTGCGGGGAGACTGAGTTCACGGTGGTTCCCATGTGACCAGTGTTTTGTTTGACTTGGACGGTAGCATCTAAACTGTTTGCTCTCATCTGATCTATTTCCTCAACCAGAAAAAGGGGAAGTAAAAGCCCATTTCCCCACAGTTTGGAACTGAGGCAAAATTCACTTCAAGTGTGTGATGTGGGTCTTCAGAGGACACAATTTAAAGTATTTTTTTGTGGCCGTTCACATTGCAGCCGCTGTACGTTGCCGGGCCGTCTGGAGGCTCTCGGGCCCTTTCTCTCCCTACGGGGCAGGGGTGACACACAAGTCTGCTCGGCCCGGACTAGTTGGAGCCTGGGGCTGAGTCCGCTGCAGCTGCGGGCAGAGTCTGCATGGGCTGCTCTCAAGACCCCTGACATGTGAGGCACAAGCAGCCCCGCCCAGGCGACAAAGCCTGACACAGCGGAGGACACAGGTCCCCCTTCTGCACTAAGGGCCGCACTGCTCAGGCACAGGGCGGAATGAGGGGCAGGCAGCCCCATTTGGCCCTTCCCGGAGGACAGACTGCGGATGGCCCTGGACACCGCCCTCTGGGCAGTGACTCCTCGGGGAGCCACTGGGCCAACGCAGGGGATGACCCACAGCCGGGGCAATGGGGGGCAGGAGCAGATGGATGCACTGAGTGTGAGCACTCCCGGGACTGCGGGGTGCCCCTGCAGGAGAAGCCACAGTGTGGGCGCTGTGGTGGGAGGAGCCAAGGACCGGCACCAGGTGGTGGGAGCGAGAACCGGCAAGATGCAGCTAGGAGTGGGAAGTTCGCCTTCTCTGTGCCCACCAGCTGATGAAACCAGAATCTCTCCTTAAAAAAATTTTTTTAAAATTATGGCTGACCTTAGCCCTGGTTGGTGTGGCTCGGTGGACTGAGTGCTGGCCTGCCAAGTGAAAGGTCGCTGGTTCGATCCCCAGGCGGGGCACATGCCTGGGCTGTGGGCCAGGTCCCCAGTTGGGGGCGTGCGAGAGGCAACCAATCGATGTTTCTCTCACACACTGATGTTTCTTTCCTTCTCTTTTTTCCCCTCTCTTCCCCTCTCTCTAAAGGTAAATAAATAAAATCTTTTTAAAAATTTACAGTTGACATTTAATCTCACGTTAGTTTTGGGTACGCAGCACAGTGGTCAGACATTTACATAACTTAAAAAGGTAAGCCCAGTGCCCACTGATTACAATATTATTGCAATACACAGTTACGGCCACATTAGTGACTATATTCCGCATGCTATGCGTCCTCATGGCTATTCTGTAACTAACGATGTGTGCTTCTCAGCCCCTTCCCCTTTCGGAGTAGCCGCTGGATTGCCACTTTGAGATTAATAACAGAAACGGACTAAAGTGCTCAGACGCATGTGAACAAAGAGCCACCTGAACTGTACACATACTGTGTTTTGTAAGCGCTGACCTCAGCTGGGGGTTGATTTCACCCCCTAACTTGCTTGCTGGATGCTGGACCCTGCGCTGGGGGGGTGCAGCATGAGTCAGGTTTCCTTTTTCTTTTTTTAAAGACTTTATTTATTTACTTTTAGACAGAGGGAAGGGAGGGAGAAAGAGAGGGAGAGAAACATCAATGTGTGGCTGCCTCTTGAGTGCCCCCTGCTGGGGACCTGGCCCACAACCCAGGCATCTGCCCTGACTGGGAATCGAACCAGCAACCCTTCGGTCCACAGGCTGGTGCTCAGTCTACCGAGCCCCAGCAGCCAGGGCAGGTTTCTGATGGGGGCCACGCCCTGGTCTTGTCGACCGTGGTCTCCCCAGTCCCTAGCTCATGCCTGTCCCATGGAGGCACCCCATAGATGTTTCCCTTATCCAAATGAATCCCTGCTTTAGCTAAGTCAAAAGTGCACTTTACCGATCCTTCCCCCCCACTTCCATCGCTCCCCCCTAGAACTGCGGAGTTAGTTCCTCGTGTTGTCAGACCAGCAAGCGGCACCCACCTTCGCCTGCAGCGGGACCCTCGGCGCACGGCGCACCCAGGACAGGGGGAGCGTGGTGAGGTTTTGTGTGCGGGTGAGGGCGTGGGAAGTTTGCGCTCAGCATCCTATGTCTTGCCCAGGAGGGTCCTTGAAGGCCACTGGATGGCATCGGGCTAAAGTCCCATGAGGCACTGTCAGCCTCCGGGGGCTCTCCCAGTGAGCCTAGTCTAGGTTTGCCGTTGACGCGGAAGGTCCCTGTGACAAGCACGGGACACACGTAAAACACAATCGCCTGGAATGGGGACCGGGCGCCCCGAGTGAGAGCCCCGGCCACTGCCCTTCCTCTCTCTGCACACCCTCCCCGGGGCCTAAGGGACACGCGAGCAGAGCTAGCGCGTGTCGACCTCCCAAGCGCGTGTGAGCCTCACGAGCCACTGCCCAGGTCGCTCTCGCAGAGGGGTCACGGGGCCCCGCTGCGGACCTGCCCACACCGAACACCGACGCGCGCAGTCCTGCGAGGCTAGCTTACCGCGGGGAGCTGCGTTCAGCGCTGGGCCAGTGCCCTGAGTGTGAGGTTGCCAAGGAAAATGAGTCAGAGAAGTCCCTTCGCTAGGAGATGAGAAACGAAACAAAACAAACAAAAAGGCTGGCAGGCCTTTACTGTCTTAATTACTTGCTTCCAGAACAATAAAAGGCATTCAGATTATTACTTACAGTTGTACATTATTACAGCCCCATAAAGGACCTTGAACTATTTTCTCAAGATGTGAGCCTCACGGTTTTTCCTTTCATCTGCATTCAACTCTTCTACTGATTAGGCTTTAGAAAAGTAAGAATTAAATTTTTCTTTAGTGGTTTTTCTTCAGTTACCAACATCGCCACCAAAGGTAATTTGAAGCTTGCTGCTTTCTTGACAGATTTTGAAATGCCTCCTGGGAGTGAGGGACCCTGCAACTGCAGGGCGTGTGAGATGCTACACGGGATCCCGCGGCAAAGAAGACATCAGGTACAATCCAAGGGACTCTGACTACGGCGTGGGCTTTAGGTCATGATACATACCCATGCCGGTTCAGTGGTGGGGACAAAGGTGCCACACTCATGTGAGACGTCTCTAACCGGGGAGGTGGCGTGGGGCGGCACACGGAGCTCAGGGCTGGCGTCCCAGCCTCTCTGGAAAACTAGAACCCCCTGAAGCGGGAAGCTGACGTGAGAGCCTGCCTCCCGTCCGCACCAGTGCCCCCCGCCCACGACTTCTGTGGCCCCCTAGGGCTCCAGTGGGAAAGCCGAGCATCACAGCTTGGGCTGAGTGAGCACCGATGGGACGTTGGCCTGGCCCGGCGCCACGTGCGTCCTTCAGGCCTTGTGGCCACAGAGAAGGGTCTGGCTTCCTCGTCTAGTGGCCTTGGAGACCAGGCGTTCAGAGATGCACATGGGAAAGGTGGCAGAACTGCAAAGGAGAGGCGCAGGGGATGCTGTGGGGGCGAGTCCTGGGGGCAGGGTGTTGTCTCCCACGTGTGTTGTGTGTTGTGTGGTGTGGGTGATGCCTCCCTCGTGCTGCTTATGGTGCCCCTGCCCCTGTGTTTAGGAGTGTTTTCTATGTTCCAGCGTCTGAGAAACCACCTTCATGTCTTAAATGGTCTTCAAATCCCACCTCTTTTACAGAATGTTAAACGGGCATGGATAATAGTTCTTAAAAAAATATATTTTTTATCCTCACTCAAGGACATTTTGTCATTGCCTTTAGAGACCGAGGAAGGGGGAGAGAGAGAGAAGCACTGGGGCAAGGGAGAAACAGCCATCGGCTGCCCCCTACCCCGCACGCGCTGGGCCTGGGGATCAAACCCCAACCCTTCAGTTAAGGGACAGCGCCTCAAACCACCGAGCCACGCCGGCCACGCCTGGATGCCAGTTCCTGCCTGCTGCAAACCGTTCTTCCACAGGGCCATGTGCGGCCGCCACAAGAGAAATTAGAAACGAGCTTTACTAAGCGAGCCTGTGCCACGCAGAGAACCCAGTTTGCAGCCACTCCAGGCAGCTGCTCTTCCCACCAGCTCTCTGGAAACACCTCCTCCGGTTCCCAGCCTCTCCCGCCCCGACTGTACCAAGGTGGCGGGGGTTAATTTCCTGGTTTGGCTCCCCTGGACCTGTCCCCCAGCATCTGCCTGGCTGCCCACCCCCTCCTTCCTGAGCAAAGGCCTTCTGCCCTTCGGAGGCCCCAGGCGCTCCTGGCTTCCCGGCCACCTCTCCTGCTCTTCCATGCGCTGTGGCGCGGTCCCCGCCCGGGGTCTGGCTCTCTTCTCCATGTTTCTCCCCTGGGGACTGCATGCTAAGCCCCGGATTTCAGTATCACCCCTGAGCTCCCAATCTCTCCGCCTGATCTCCACACTCACATAACAAGCAACTCACCCGACAGCCCGGCCTGAGCGTCTCACACTCACCATGACCTAACCGGTCGGATACACCACTCGGTTCCCAGGACAGTTCAGACCACTAGGTGGTGAACGGATGTCACTGCACCCGCACGTCCTGCCCCTCAGCCCTGGGCTCCCAAGGCTACACTAGCCAAACACAGAAAATGCGCGTTGCGAAGGGGCAGTGTCCTTTCAGCTAAGAAACGGGGGGTACGTGTGCTGACAGTCAACTGAGCCTGGGAACCACAGACACACCTCGTTTTGTTCTGCCTCCTTTAGTGGGTTCCACGGTGCTGCCTTTTCAAAGGCGGAAGGCAAGACCCTCCCCAGCACAGAGATTACAGGCATTGGGACCAGCACAAGCGAGTATCGCAAGTCGTGATCTTTCCGCTGGTGGCGTGGGGCGCGGGGGCTTGCCTTCAATTTGTGAAAACGCAGCATCCGTGGGGTCCAATAAACAGGGCACAGTAAAACAGGGTATGCCTGTAATTAATTAATAATAACGTTTAACGAGTGCTTCTTTTGTGCCTTACACCTTTCAAAGAAGGGTACATGTTTCACGTCATGTCATCTGTGCAATAACCATAAAGGTAAGTATTGTGAGTTCATTTTCATACCAGAAAATGGAGACACAGAGAGGTTAAATAACTCGCTTAAGGTCACAGAGCCAGTAGGAGACAGCTAAGATTTGAACCCAGGCAGCCAAATGGACCGTAGGGAGTCATGGTGAAAATGACGCATTATTTCCCACCCCAGGGTCACATCCCTACTCCAGTGACGGTCCCCGCCTCGCATTCTCGTACTAGACCCTGTGGCCTGGAAGCGGAACCTTGTGCTAGGTGAATAGAGAGCAAAAGGAATGAGCGAGTCCTGATATCACACGCACACATTTCAGAAGCAATTTTTAGAGAAGGAACGTTTATAAATGAGTTTTGAAAAGGACAGCATGGGCTCGGTGCCCCTTTGCTAACTGAGGCGCGGAACGTGGGACGAAGACCAATCTCGGAGTCGGCCAATGGGAGTCCCCGGAGCACACGGTGAGGGTGCCTTTCCCTGGGTCGTCCTGTGGGCAACGAGCCCAGGGTCGCAGCCCCCAGCCTCCTCCTTGGCGTGTGCTCAGCTGACGGGGTGATTGGGGCTCAAAGCACAGCTCCGTTCAGCGGCCCCCTCGGTCACACAGCCCCGGTCTGTCTGCTCTCTCCGCCGACACGGAATTTTAAAAGCTCCTGGTTTACCGGCCTTAAGCAATAAAAATATCGACGTGGGAAAGAAATTTGGGAAAGCCAAGCCAGCCATCAAAAAGCACTCTTCCATAAATGTTGAAAAAAAATTTTTTTCCGGAAAATGCCTAATTTCTGTTAAATAAATTTAAAAACCTTTTTTCATGTACGTTGCATTATTTGGTCTAAAAAATAAAAGTAAAAAACTTCCCAAAGACCTCTCTTTTCATTAAAAAAAAATTTAAACAAATGAGGTCTGATATTTTGGTAGTTTTTTAAGACAGGTTTTTATACATAGTGTTATGCACAATCCTTTTGAAATATTTCTTTTCCTCAGCGCACACAACACACTCACCGCGAAAACGCTGTTCAAACACGTAGTCATTAAGGAAACACCTGTAGGCTGTGCGAGGACTATTGGTTTTTTCCTAATACAGCGCCTTGCCTTTCACTAAAGTTATTTGCCGTGGTTTTCTTTTTTGCACCTTTGAATAAAAAGACCCATTTTGTTAAAAAGTTAACTAACCAATTCAAATGTTAATGATTACCTACCCCCAGTTTCTTCTTACCTGCCTGTTTTCTAATGAGTTGTGCCTAAATGGGCAGGAGAACAAACCCACTGGGTAAAAACAGAGCAGAGAAACAGCATCCGCTGCCGTCCCGAGAGTCCCCAGCCGAGTGCGCGACCACGGCGAGGGACCCACGCCTCTCGCCAGCCGTCCCGGCGCGGAAGGCCGACCGGAGAGCGCGGCCAGGCTTCTGGGGCGGGAGCGGCGCCCGCCGCCCGGAGACGCGTGTCGCGTAACGTCAGCCTCCGGGCGCCCGTCTGCGCGGGGGCCGGTGGCGGATGCTCCCAGTCCCGGCTCGAGGCCGGGACGCGGCGCGTTTCTCGGCAGGACCTCCGCCGAGGGCCACGCACGGGCCCCGAGGCCTCAGAGGGGTCCGCGCGGAGGGCCAGCCGTGCGCGCGCGCCGCGTTCGAGACAGGCGAGCCCTGCAGGGCGCTGGCGCGGCCGGGGGCCCCGTCCGCCCGGCCGGGCGCGCTGCTCGGAGGGGACCAGGGGCAGGACTTACGTGTCGCAGCTCTCACCGAGGCGCCCTCCGACGCCCCGCTGGCCGGCGCGTCCTCCCCGCCGCGAGGCGCGCGGCAGTGCCCGGCCGGCCGCGCACTTGCTGGGCTCTGCCCGGGCCGTTTCCATGGCAACCAGGAGGCCGCGGCCGGCCTGCCCTGCCCGCCTTATCAGCGGCCGGGCGGGGAGAACCTGCCCGGCCACCGGGCGCGGGCGCGGGCGCGGGCGCGGGCGCGAAGGTGGGGAGTTTCCGCAAGGACCCGGGAGGCCGCGGCTGCGCGCTGACCTGGAGGGCGGCGGCCGGGAGGAGCACACGGGGTGGTTGGGGCGGGAGCGCGGGGCTCCCGCGCGCCGTCCCTTTCGGGGTCCCTTCTGCTCCCTGCGGCCCGGTCAGCCGGTGCTGCCCAGCCCCAAGGCCTGGCTGGTGTGAAACCTGTCCTGCTGTGGTTGTTCTAAAGAGAAAACGAACTCGTTTTAACTCCCAAGATGTAGTCCTGGTCTCTCTCTCTCTCTTTGAATTCACTTTTTAAAAAATGTTAAAAGCCACAAAGCAAGTAAATAGATTTTTAAAAAAAGTATGCTGTGTACACAGGAATGAATGAGGGCTCACGAAATAGCGGGAGAAGGCAGGTGGCTGGCGGCGACGGGGGAAGGTCTCGCTAATTCGAAACAGGAGGCAACCCCGAGCAGCCGGCCCGCCATGGCCCAGATGCAGGTTTCCCAGTATTTGAAAGAGGAGAGCGCTTCGCTGGGGAAGTTCGGTCCTTGACTCTTCATCCGGTGAGAACCCCACCACCTTCACGCTCTGTGCCAGGACCTTTAAAGGACAGGAGGTCACTGTCATTGTTCTTGTCTTCAAGGATGTTACAGTATGGAAGGTGCGATTATGTAGGTTAATTGTGGGAGACGTTCAAAGCAGGGGGCGGGGGATACGTGGGAGTTGCGGACAAAGTAGGAAAGGCGACACTGCGGGAGGGAGACTGGAGGAGTCCTGGTAGGGGGGCAGCTTGCTCTGGGCCTCAGAGGGTGGCTGGGGCTGCAGTGGTCACATCTGGGGGGGAAATCATGCCTCATTGAGTGGCACTGGCCCCTGGAGCCTGCCCCAGGTTGTCCCGACACCATCGCCTGGCTTCTCAGGCTGTTCACAAGATCGAACACCTCAAGCAATTAAGAAAATTACTGGAGCAAAAGCCTGGCGAAGGGAGAGCACCAGGCCGGTGTGACTCTTTGGAAGCCAGGGAGTCGCGGTCAGGAGCAAGGGGACAGGCCACAGAGAGACTCCACTATTGTTGTCTGGCTTGAGCAAAGCAAACAGAAACCCTCCCACACGAGCACAGCGGCACATGGACTTCGGTTCGAATCCTGATTTGCACAGCTACCTTCCTGAACGTTAGTCAAGCTTTCGGAGCTCCAGGTTCCTCACTGTGAGGTGGGGAGAGCAGCACTTCCTCAGAAGGTGGAGCTGACGGTTAGTGAGGTGATATTTGTGCACAGGAGGCCTGGGGGAGGAGCAAGGGCAGGCTGGCCAAGCAACCCTACGCCAGCCAGCTTTCCCATCTTTGCAGCACAACGGTGGCCCATCAACAGCGGCCCATCAACGGCGTGGCGCATTCCACCGGTGTCCTGGCGCCTTTCTCTCTCACCTACCTCTGCGACAGGGATCGGGAAGCTAAAAGTCTCCACTTGTAGAGTCTTCAGGTGCCACTGCAGCTGGGGCTCCAGGCACGATTTAAGTCTTAACTGATCACCTACCTGTGACTCAGACCTGGGTCACGCGGCAAGAGGACCACGTGGTTTTCTTTGGGAACTGCGGTTGGCCTGGTCCGGGGGCTAACGCGGCAGGGACGGCTCCCTGGTGGTGGCCGCTGTGTCACGAAGTAGAGCTAATGACTGTGGCACCCCAGCTTCCTGTCGGGGAAGGTGGCCTCTTAATGCAGCAGCTTCTTGATTGTGGGAGAGGCGGCAGCGCCCCCGAAAGCCCAAGTATCCGGTGACTCCCTGAGACCGCAGAGTCGGTCCAGCCCTCCGATGACCCACGGGCCATTCGCACCTCTTGGGAAACTCCTCACAGTTTAAACCAGCTGGAATGGCCTCCACAGATGAGAACCCTCAATGACGTGTCAGCGACTTGTCCCAGCCAAGGCAAGGTGAGGGGAAGCCTGAATCGGACACAGGCCGGAACAGGTCCCCTGTCACTAAGGAGCAGAGCAGGACCGCGACGCAGCCTGGGGCCCCAAGGACACTGCCGAGCCCCGCAGCAGCTGCGGATGCCCCGGCGGCAGGACAGAGACGACATTACCTGCTCGGCCACTGAATGACTAAGACAACAGACAGAGAGTGCCAAGTGTTACCTGTGCACGGAGGAGGCATTTGATAACGGTAGCTCCTGGAATCACGACTTTTTGTCCCCTTCTCAGTCTCTGATGTCAATGCCTTGCAGGACGGCTGGCTGCGCGGGGCACTGGGACAAAGGCAGGGTGTGTGGCAGCACATCCCTCCCTGGGAACCTGAAGATCACACTAACAGCCGCTGGGGGAGGGTGGCTAAGTCTGTGTGTGTGGCATGTTAAACATGCCTCCCCCCCCCCGATCCCGTTTTAGGTCTCCCTCTCTCCAGGGTCTGAAGGCTTCACTTCCGCTTGCTCTTGTGTTAACTGGCTCACGTAGTTTCAGCTGGTTTAGGAAGAGTGAGTTAGGCAGACTTGTGAAGCCACACCTTAGGGCCTCCTGTTTCGTTCAGCTGCGGAGCCCCGGGGGTGGGCAGGTGTTTGTTTACCGTGAGCTTGAATTCCAGTTTTCCTTGATTAGCTTTGATTTTTTTTTTCTTCTCCTTTTTAATCACAAGAGCCACGAGGGCTCCTGATAGCACATTCCAATAATACCCAGTATTTTAAGGAACAGTGAAACATCTTACCTCTCCAACGCGTTCTGCGGCAATAACCCCGACGCATGTCCACACGGAGGCGCTCTTGCTCCGTCTCTAAACTTCAGCAACTGCTCCGGCTGTTAATGAACCGACCGGCTTCCTAAACTCTTACAGTGAGGGCTCCGTTTCCACCGCTTCCAGCCGCTTTTCTCTATGTATTGATCGGAAGTCTCTGCGGGGACCCGGCACCTCCGAATCTGTACCTGCGGCTCTATCACCATCTATTCAAGCTGGGCGAATTCAGGGACCGTCTCGGCCCCCACCCCTTCCGTCCCAGCTCCTTCTGTGGCAAAGTCAATGTCCTGTTCCTCAGTTTGCGGCAGGATCCAGACAGTCCCGGCCTCCCCTGGTGGCACTGGGCTCTGGGTCTCGTCATCAGGGCACGGCTCTGCTCCACCTTCCAGCGGCCACTGTGTCCGTTCTGCTCCCCCTCGGGGCCCCTGCACACTGCCCTCACACAAACGCCTCTGGGTGGCTGAGCGTTTAGATTAGTCATTACGGCTCAGTATCTAACGTAACTTTGAGGCACCAGAAACTTAGGTTTTTCAGTAAATTTGGACTCGATCGCACTTGAGGAACTGGCTCGTGCTACCCAACATCTTAGCAGGTTGATGAATAAGCCCAGTGGTCATTTGTCTGCCCGGCTGGTGGTGTGGGGGGCACAGCTAACGCGGGGGATCGAGGAGGAAGGGAATGGACAGCTATTGGCTTGTTAACTTTGTATAAAGAGCAGAGCTTCCAAAATACTTGTCCCACAGGGAAGGGACTCTTAGGACAGCCTGGAGACAAGTTGGCCCATCTCTCTGAACAGCCAGCATCACAGAGTGGGTGTGTTTGTGTCCCCAGGTGGAGAGCCAGTGGAGAGTTAGGGTACAGGCTGGGCCTGGCCCCTGAGTCCCCACCAGGCCTGTGCCTCGAGCCTCACCAGGGTCTGCAGGCTGCCCGCTGATGGGAGGGTGCCGGAGGCCGCATTGTGGCGTGTTTGGGGGCACCAGGCAGCTGGAGGGGCAGGGCCATGGCCCAGAAGACCATGAAGGTGTGCTGTGAAGACTGGGACTCCGCCACCCCAGACCTGGTGCCCGCAGAAGTAGCGTGGAGGGCGGTGTAGACACAGCAGGGCCCTTCTTCACTGTGTCCCACGTTCCCATTTTGCCTGCTCATCATCTGACAAAAGCCCGTGTTCTGACGTTTGTCAAGCTGTCAGGACCACAAGCATCTGCTCAGTTCCTACTTTCAACATGGGGAGCTGGGCCAGAAGCCTCCTCTGTACCGGCCTCTGGCCCGCGGATTTCTGGCCAAGGGCTCCCTCTGCTGGTGACACTGGGCTCACACAGCGTGGGCCCCCAAACCCTGCGGTGCCAAAGGTTTCCCTTGATTGACCCTGTTATGTTAAGGGACGCCCAGCCTCGCTGCAGCCCATTGCCTTTGGCGTTTCAAACTGTTGACCAAAAATTAATATCTGTTGGCAGCACTCTCCAGGAAGCAATAAGAGGTTAATTTGGGGTAAGCCAGACACTGCATGAAACTAGAAATAAAAACCAGCTTCTAGTGTTGGTGATGGGGGTGGGGGGGATACCCAACTAGTCAAGAGGATGACAAGAAAGGCCAGCTGCACTGCCGTCCCACCGCGCCCTAATTCTGACTGATCCCTCCTGACACGGGGCCTTCGCGCCTGTGGCCTGGTTGTCTCTTACACAACCTTCGCGTCCGCACGGCAGAAAGTAGCAAACCCTGGACATTTCAGATCACTGAGCTGCCACGCGTGTGACTCGCCCAAAACAGTGCTTTCACAAACTCGTGGAATGCTCCTAGCGTTAGGGGACAAAATGATGTTGCTCTTTGGTTAGTTAGAAATGAAATTCAGGGTCAGGATCCACAGAATTTTGAAAAAAGTCCGTTCAGCATTTTAAATATCATTTCGCAGAAACAGGAAATGCAGCAAATGTGTTAAACTGATTGATAACGTCAGGGTAAAAGTAATACACTTCCTAATAGAAAGCACGCAATAATGTTCAAGTTACTGCAAAAACAAAAAACAAAAAAAAAAACCCCACACCCTTAACGAGGCAAAAACACAAAATGTAGTATCTGCGTAATATGTCAGATATTTGTTTTGACAGGTGAGTCATAACCCTGTACATGGCAGTTTTTTAATGTTTGAAAAACACGAAGTGAACTATGGAATTAAAGAACAATCTTTTAAAAACTAAGAAGCCATAAATACAAGTTGTGACAGATGAGCGTAAGAGAAAGTCTCGCGGCAAACACTCTGCTATGTTTCGGGCTGTGGCGTCTCGCGGCGATGTGCCTTGGATCCAGGAGCCCGCGCCGCCCTGTCCGCGTCGCCGGCATCGAGGGGATTCTCCCCGTCTGGTCCCCTGATTTCTGCTGGACCCACGATGCACCGCGCCTTTCAGAATGTACACGCGGAGTGGAGAGAAAATAACATGCCCCTCAAGGAGGTTAAAATTCGTGGAGGTCGTTTAGGGGGTGGGAAGGGGTTGTACACAGACAAAATAATGAAATGAAATGATTATTAGAGTTATTTAATTCATTTACATATTTTCTGGGTTTTTCAAAAGTGGATCACGAACCCTCGATTTGTCCTTATTGTTTTTCTAATGCTTTTCTTCTCTGCTACCCTCCAGTATTGAATATCCTTTTTTCCCTTGATTCCTAAAATTTCTGAATGTTGTTCAGCATAGACTTGACAGGTCGAAAATGCCATTTCCTCATACAACTTATCATAATAGCAAGAAACACCCAATAACGCTTAACAAGCGTCAGGCGGTTTGGTAAACACCGCGTGAATGTTACTCTGCAACCGTCTCAGCGGCCCTAGTGGGCGGACGCTGTCCTGTCCTTACTTCTCAGGTGTGACGCTCCAGAGCGGGGAGTCACTTGTCCGTGCCCTTACAGCCAGGGAGTCCCAGGGCTGAGACTGGAGCCCCGGCGGCCGGGGCCAGAGTCCTTCCCCGCTCTGAAGTTATAGAGACACTTTCAAATATTTTCTTCAGGACACCTGAAAGTTTTACTTTTCACATTTGAGTTTTTAATCTGTAATTAATTTTACGCGTGATATGATTTAGGGACCCATTTTATGTAAGTAATTTTCCCAGTTCCGTGTAGTGATATGCACACATAATGCTTCTGTGTCTGCGCGAGGTCACTCCTGCTTCCTGTGCCGTCCTCCCTGCCGTCGACCTGCCCTGTGCCAATAGCCTTCACTAGCACCCATTGGGGCTCCCTCACACTTTATTCCCCATCGCCAGCTGCTCGAGACCCATGCTCTTCTCTAAAAACTTTAGAGTCAGGTTTTCCCATTTCCCAGAAAAACCCCTAAGGATTTTTTTAAAAATCGGTTTTGCAATAAATTTATAGAAAAATTGGGAGAGAATTTGCATTTTGCAATAGCAACTTTTTCTATCCATGATTATGGCATATTCCTGCGTCACTTGAATATTCTTTAATGTCTTTGAATAGGCTGCAAGAAAATGTTACATAACAGTCTTGCACAGCTTCCGTTAGGCCGATTAAGCAAAGTTTCGTTGAAGGAAGGCGTCCTGGCAACAGAGTCGCAGCCCCTGAGCGTGCACGAGCTCCGCGGGCTCCCAGGGCAGGCGCGAGCTCGGCTTCGCAACCCACGCTCAGACCAGCGGCCCAAACTGACCAGCAGCCCACGAGTCCCCCCCTGCCTGCACCATCCCCAGGTCATCGCCATTCTGGCTTTTAACACCCTCGTTGCTTCTACCAGCTTGGGGACTTTATAGGTGTGGAGACTTTAAAAAAATAGATTCTGCTTCTTGCGGTCCGCCTAATGGTAAGATCCATCCGTTTGAACAGTTATAGGTGACTCTTTCTCACTGCTGTGCATTATTTCACAATTTATCTATCCACGCTGCTATTGGTGGGCATTTGGGTTATATTCAGTTTTTTTTAAAAATTAAACTCTCACCAGAGGATATTTTTCTTTATTGGTTTTGAGAGAGAGAGAGAGAGAGAGAGAGAGAGAGAGACAGAGAGAGACCTGTTGCCTTCTGCACGTACCCCGACCAGGGTTTGGGCCCAAAGCTCAGGCACGTGCCCTGACCAGGGAGTCAAACCCACACGCTTTGGTGCACAGGACAGCGCTCCAACCAACCGAGCCACCAGCCGGGGCTATATTGGGCTTTTGGTTATTATAAATAGTGAGGCCGGGGACATTGCTGTCACTGCCGTTCGGTGAACATACGCGCACATTTCTGTAGAACACGTACCCAGGAGTGGAACTGCGGGGGGTAGGGGGCCCGCATGTTTCAGCTTTTGTGGGGTTTGACAGACAGTTTTCTAACACAGTTTCGCACTCCCACCAGTAGCTTAGGAAGGTTCCGGTGCTTCCCCATCCTTGTCCGCACTTGGTGGTGTCTTATTCATTTTAGTCGTTCTGGTGGGTGTATAATGGTATAGAACTATGGTCTCAGTTGCCATTTTCTTGATGTCTATTTGATGGGTATCTTCTTTGTGAAATAACGTAATTGCTGATAATTTTGCCCATTTTTCTATTGGGTTGTCTGTTTTTTAAAAAAATCACTTTGAAGGAGATCTTTATATAATCTAGATATGAGTCCTTCACTGATGGATGTATTTCAAATATTCTCCCACCCTGTCGCTTACCTCTTCATTCTGAATCGTGTCTTCTGATGAACAAAACTCCTGAATTAAAAGATATTCTAGCTTACGTATTTTTTCCTTTACTATTGTCACATTTTATGTGTCAGTTTAATAAATCTTTACCTACTCCAGTATTGTGGGAACATTCTCCTATGTTTTATTTCAAAAGCTTTATTGTTGTATTGGGTTACTTCATGTGAAATGATCAATATTCGACCTACGAAAATGGCAGTTGCATATCTAACATATTTAACCTACAGTCAATCTGGAGTCAATTTTCGTGTTTGGTGTGAGGTCGGCTAACAGCTTTTTTCTATTCAACTCTGTCAGAGTCGGCTTTTCGTACATCGGACGAGTGTAGGCTTGTGGGTGTCTTCCTTGGTCACCGCCTGCCTCATTGGATTGTCGGTTCGATTCCTGTGCCGCACTGTGCTGCCTCAGTTCCCACAGCCTTACTTACAGGTCTTTTATAATCAGGTCCGGGCTTGTTCTTCTTGAGATTTTAGCATGTCCCGTGTTCCTATTACTGCTTTCTATATTTCGATGCCCTTTTATGTGATGCCTCCAAGTTTAGAATTGTTCTGTTTTCTTAGTAAGTCGGATTTTATGTCAGAGTGTTACTTACTCTCTTTATTGTTGTTTTGTCTGTAATTAAGGTGGCTATCCTAGATTTTCTGGTTTATATGTTTTTCCGGTGTATCTTTTCATCATTTTCCTTTGACTGTTGCCTTATCCATGTGTTTCAGATGTATCTTTTGTCAACAGAGCGTGGCTAAATTTTGACGCCATCTATTTTAATGCGAGGATTTGATACACAGATGTTAGTATCAGTATTAGTGTATTTAGATTTGTTGTTCTGGTTTTGCTCCGCAAAGGATTTTTTAAAAATCCCAGTAGCCCCTTCTCTTCATTCCCGGCTTTCTGGGGTTTGCTCTGCCAGGCCTGTGGGTGCAGCTGGCCGCGCTCCGCAGTCCCACTTCGGCTGTCAGACATCGAGCCTTCCCTGTGGACGCGGCCTCATCAGTTCACCTCTCTCTGGAAAGGGATTCCCAGGCCGCCTATTTCTGCACCAAGGTCACCAGAACCCCACCCCAGGAAGGTTGGCTGACACGAGACTAAGGGATCGGAGCCCCTGGGCTGGCAGAGGCGAAGCATCACGACATGCGCGTTACATCAGAACAAAGTGCCGTTGATAACGAGCGACGCGACAAACCGATCCTGAGCTAAGCCCGGCTCCCTGCTCGTTCCCGTTCCTGTCTAGCTCGGGCTCTGGGTGACTTCCACCGGAAAGTAGCGCTCAGCTACGTCTCCTTCGTCGAAGACAGAAGATGACCAAACCTTTCGCCCGGGAAGTTTAAAACGGGCCTCGGCCCGACAGACAGATGGCGCCCTGGCTGCTCCGTGCGCAGGGACAGCACTAGGTGGCGGCGTCCCCCTGCAAACGAAACCTGCTTCCCGGAGGGGCCGAGCCTCCCCGGAGCTGGCCCGACTCCCGAAGCCAAAGGAGAGGCAGGACCGGCTGCTGCTGGCCGCGGAGGAGCGCTGCTGCGTCCCCAGGAGGCCGGCGACGCAGGGCGCGCCGGAGCAGTAGGGGGCGGCTCTGGGCCTGGCTTCGGACAGCGAGCGGCGCTGCTCCCCTTCTGCGGGAGGGTCCGCACAGGGACTCTCCGTCCCCGTCGCGGGACTGGGGCTGAGTGCCAGGCAGGGCAGCTGTCGGTCTCAGTGTGACTCAGCTCGGAGCCACGTCACCTGGCAAGGTGCTTGCTTTGCTCTGTCATCCGGCCTCCTTATTTAAAACGTTTCTTTCCAGAGCATTCCTTTCAGTATCGCTGCTTCTCACCAATCGGTATTTAGGGAGATAATCCCATGTTAAATAACACTGTGCTAGCGCTTGGGTAGGTGCTGAAGAAGCACTTTTATACTGTCGTACAGCCAGGAGGGGTCTCAGAAATGGCACAACCCGCCACCCACCTAGGAAGGCGCAGTTGTGTTCAAAGTCTTGGAACTCAAAATGCATTTTCTAATTAAAGTGTTTTACATAGCAGTTCGTCTTCCAAATTAAACCCATAATATTACTTCCTATTTTATCATTTTCCGTTATCATTAGGGTAATCCATGGTTATTATAAAAATATAAATATAAGGGAAAACATTGCGATGTCACCAAATTTATCCAAGAAGATAATCATCTTGGCGTGTTGGTGTCGGTCTTTTTCTCTGTGCGTTACAAAAAGTGAAGGGGTGCAAGGGACGAGAAGAGAGGGGGTCACAGGCGTCCAGGTTGGATAGGCAAGCCTCCCACCAGGGCCCACGGCTGTGGAGGACGTAGATGCTGGCCCTTGCGGACCTGTCGCACGTGGTCTTCTAGCCCCAGCTCTGGAGCTGACCTGGGGACGGCGGGCAATGCCAAGCCCCCAGCGGGCCCTCACGAGCCCGCGGAGCCCGGCCTGGCACACAGACTGCCCGTCGCAGGCTCTGGCTTCTCCCTGGCGGGCCGCAGAGCTCGTGTGCATTTTGTTTTCGTTGCCAGCATTATGCCACATGGTTACAGGCAGCAAACGCTCGCAAATAATCACTCACTTCCACCGTTTCCCTCTAACCTCAGTCGTCAGCCACACTCCCCGTCCGTGAGCTCAGATCAACCCATCAACCCCGTAACATTTCAAAGTGTGTCCAGACAAAACCTTTCCAGACTATTTTTATTATTTTTATTTTTCTAATTTTCTAATAAAAATTTTATTTTTATAATTTGATGGCTCTTGAAATATGAGGGACATTTTCTGAAACCCAAGACATCAATTGTTTCCATTATTCAAAATATTGCTGTGCTTGACCGATAAACTGGTTGGGGCACTAACCAGACTCACGACGGCCCGTCTGCAGGGGCAGGGTCCCTTCGAAGCACAGGGCCGGTAACACCGACCTCCCCCCGGAGGGGCTGGCGAGCTGCCTGGGGCAACCTTAGTAAAAGGGCTGGCACAAAGCTCGGCCTGTGCCTCGTCGATCCAGAGTAAAATGCCACAGTATGTAGCCCTTCGGGGCCCCCCGGGGGCTTAGCTTGGCTCCTGTGGCCTTTGGGGCATCAGACGACCTCTCTGAACCTCAGCACCTGTGCCCGTGGAACGAGCCATGGGCGCAGTCAGGACGGGGGCCAGGAGAGTGCTTTGCGAGTGATGAGGCACTGCACGAATGTTCTCTTTCAACACACACTTTTAAAAAACTATTGCTCAAGTACGGTTGTCTCCAACCCCTCCACTCTGCCCCGCCCCGCTGACCCCCGCCTGCCACCCTCAGTCCCACCCTCCTTTGGCTTTGTCCACGGGTCCTTTATACACGTTCCTTGACGACCCGTCCCCTTCTTTCTCCCGTTATCCCCCCCCCTCCCCTCTGGTCACTGCCAGTTTGGTCTTTATTTCAATGTCTCTGGTTCTATGTTGCTCGCTTGTTTGTTTGTTGATTTGATTCCACTTATAGGGGAGATCATACGGTATCTGTCTTTCCCCACCTGGCTTATTTCACTCAGCATAATGCTCTCCAGGTCCCTCCATGCTGTCGCGAAGGGTAGGAGCTCCTTCTTTCTTTCTGTTGCATAGTATTCCATTGTGTAAATGTGCCATAATTTTTTGACCCACTCATTCACTGTTGGGCACCTTGGTTGCTTCCAGCACTTGGCTATTGTAAATTGTGCTGCTATGAACATTGGGGTGCATGGGTTCTTTTGAACTGGTCAACACACACTTTTTATGTCAACCTATGGGCACAAATGAAGAAACTGAGGCTCAAATACATTAAAATGAAGTCAGAAAGCTGGGATGCAACCCTAATATTGTCATTATAATGCTATCCTCAAATACAGATACTCAAATGTTATCATTTTAATACCAGACTCAAATACTATATATTATAGTGTCAATAGTCACGTGTTATAATGCCATACTCAAATATTGCAATTATAACATGACAGTCAGGTATCGCACCATTATATACTTATATTTGCATATTGTAACTGTAATACCACCTTCAGAGCTTTCTCGTGGTTCTCCCTCTGTTTTGTGACTTTCCATCCATTTCCAAGTTCTGTCTGTGCACATCAGTCCCTGCCACCAGGACTGACCTTACTTGTGGACAGGGGCCACTGAGCACAGTGGCCGCCCCCCGGTGCTTCAGCCGTACCAGCTCCTCACGTCTGCCCACTGCCACCGTTGGCCTGAGGCGGGACAGTTTGTGGTGTGTCCCTGGGGACTGCCCTGCTCACCGCACTCCCTGATGCCCCAGCTGAGTAGAGGCAACCCCACCGGACCCCCAAGTGTGCGCCGTGTTCCGGGATGATTTCCTGTGCTTGATTCTTTGGGCTCATTGTTTCCTTTCAGAGTAGGAACCATGTTTTAATAAGTGCTCAATAACAGCTAATAAATACTTGTAAATTAATCCACTCGTTGAAGTGCAGCCCCCAGGCCTGTTTCTCACAGGTAAGTGCAGGGCTCTGAGTCTGTTACCTGTCTCCTTCACGAGGCCGCGTCGGCACTGCGGAAAACGACGGGAGACGCGGGGCGGACTCGGGGTCTGGCCGAACCCCCGTGGGTGGGCGCATTTCCGGAAGGAGGACGAAACCCGGACCCTTGGTTTCAGAGAGCTCCTTGACTACAGGATCCCGCAAACCCTTTTACACGTAAGTGATGTTTCGAAGCTCAAGTTGGCTTCTCTAACCGATATAGTCTATTTCTCCCTACCTTGGTGAATTTGCATTCCTTCAAAACTGGCCTTAATTCTGTATGAGAGCCCACTTAATGACAACTGGATAAGCAGTCACACACAAGAGGAATTATTTGTCGTAAGGAAGCACATGGAAAATGTTCGGACTTCATCAGTAGTCAAACAACTCAAACGGTGGCAAATGACATAATTAGCCGACATGACTTAAAATAAAAATTTGCTGTGCTGGGAGGCTTTGGCAGAAGGCTACATCTACAGCCAGTTATGATGTAAACTGGTTCAACCCCTTTGAAAATCAGGTAGGAATTCAGATCTAACATCATAAAAATGCTCATATTTTTTGACCCAGTAATCAGACTTCTTGGGATGTCTCTTAAGCAAGGAATTCAAAAGGAGTTGAACGCTGTGTTTGAAAGCGTTCGCGGTAATCTTTATTTTTAGTATGGGACCTTTGGAAACAAGCTAATAATAACTGCCGCTTGCATGGGCCCTGTTGTTCAAAAACAGCTTTCATATACATACATCAGGTCCTTTGACTTTCCGGTGACTCCGGGAGTATCAGTAGTCACGTGTTATAATGCCATACTCAAATATTGTAATTATGCAAGTATGCAACCCTCCCTGCATGGGGAAGGGACCTGTGTCCAGAGCAGTGAAGGCATGTGGGTCCCGGGCGGACCACGGCGAGGTGGCCAGCTCCACGGGCTGGCGTCCTGCTGCGTGTGTCCAGCAGCAGGGTGAAGGTTAACTCTGATGAAATAAATACACAGCCATGAAAATAATCATTAGCAACATAGCAGCATTAAAAACATCTCGGCTGGCAAAAACCGAAGTGCAAAAATCCCACATTTGCTGTGATTATCACAGAGCACTGGACAGTCGCAGCAGTTAAGGAAGGACTGGACGGGAAAGGGGCACAAATGAAGTCCCCAAGAGCGTTTCCTTTACTTTAGCGCCTCTGGGTTTAAAATTTCCTGTTGCTGGGAACCGTCTGGCACCCTTTCAGTCTTTAGCGGAATCATCATGTTTTAGGAAAAATAATCGGTATAAAACAGTCCCATGGGATGCACTCTCCGGGAGAACTCTAAATATCAAAGTGCCCGGGGGAGGGAAAAACCAGGAACAAGGCTTTCCATGGAATTATGGGTCCACAGAGGAGCAAACCCCGGGGCGGCTGGGCAAGTGCCGGTGGCAGAGGCTGGTGGCGTTCACAAGTCCCATGCCCTGGCCGTTTCAGCTCAAGGACACTTGTGAAGGGAGCCTTGTGTGCGGCATGGGGAGGGGAGCTCCTGGGTGACGGAAGAGGGCTGGGCCCCTCCGTGGACTCGGGCTGTGGGGGGCTGAGATGTCTCCATTGTCCCACCCCAGGACTGAATGCTGGATTGGAGAGAGAACATTCTGTCCACCATGCCCTGCTCAGCAGCCCCATTCACAGGGCTCCGTCCAAAACCTATCTGCGAGGGTGCCTTCCTTTCGTCACCCTCACCGCTGACTCGGCCACCCAGACAAAGAGGTGTCAGGGGGTTAATTAAAGCCAGGTAATAGGAGGAAGCGAGGGCAGCCCTTCAAAAATGTCCCAGGGCTCGGGGGCCAAGACCTACGGCGTGCAGGCCGCCTCC
This sequence comes from Mormoops blainvillei, assembly GCA_004026545.1. Classification (NCBI taxonomy): domain Eukaryota; kingdom Metazoa; phylum Chordata; class Mammalia; order Chiroptera; family Mormoopidae; genus Mormoops; species Mormoops blainvillei. The sequence continues at coordinate 20,488 of PVJD01011160.1, read as the reverse complement.
CCGAGCCTGGCCCACTCTCACCCCGCTCGTGCTGGTGACCAGGGGACCTTGCCTTCTGCGTCCGAGCTCACTGGGTCCTGCCGTACGCCTCAGCCTGGTTAGTTTCCCACCTGCCCAGATCTGTCGTGTCTGGTGGCATCCTCGGCAGCCCCTTCGTGGAACGAACGTGGCTGTTTAGTTCTCTTGCACCGAGGGCATGCCTTTTCAGGAGACCCATGCGGGATTCCCGGGCCGTCATCAGACTGAGCAAGGGACTTGGGCTGAACAGAACTGTCCCTCTGTCCGATGACTGGGTCACAGACAGGAATACTGAGAGGCTGGGCCAAAGCCTCGTGCGTGGGCTCTCTGGACTGAGCTTCTTAAACCCATTACTCAGACTTAAGCATTCATCAGAATGTTCCCATGCTTTTTTTTTTTTAATTTGCTTTTTTAAAGGAACATTTTTGTTTAGTGCTTTCAAAATAAGAGGCATTAAGTAGATACCTGTGGCAGGTTGAATAAATGAGTGACTTAGGAACTCGAGGTATGAATTATCAGGCCAAATGGCCTGGACGTTGTCGCTTGCTACCTGTGTGACCTTCATTTCCTCAGAGGTGACGACGATGATGATGACAGCACTTTTTGCACGGGGCTGCTCTGAGGATTGAAAGCATTCACGTTACGAAGCTGTTGGGTTAGCGACGGTCACAGAACACGTGCTGCGTGAGGGTGAGCCGCATTTATTTTCACTCCTTGCCTTAGCGAACCGATTCTAGAGAAAACATTAACAACATCCCCCTCCTACAGTGTGAAAGAGAACAGAAACGCTAGAAGGGACAGAGATAATACTGAGTATTTCTTTATGTTGTGCTTCCTCAGGTACAGTTCTAAAAAAAGTATTGGCATATTGAATTCAGGAGTTTCTTAAAACACAAAATCATAGGAATGCAAGGAGAGCTTGATATTACGAAATCTGATCTCAAAGCTCATTATTTAGGTCATAGGGCAAAAACCCCATCATTGTACTTTCGGCAGCCAAAAGAGCTTATCAAAAATTTAACAGGCTTTTTTTTTTCTTAAGTTTTAATTAGGAATAGACCCTGGACACAATAAATTCACATGTAGACACGTACACACATATTAAGTGAAAAACTTAACATTATGAACTGAAACATTATGCTTAATGGTAAAATGGTTAAAGCATTTTTTCTATTACTGAAAATAAGGCGATATTGACCACTGTGGAAACTATTACTTAATATTATTCTGGAAGTGCTAACCAATGCAATTAGGCAAGAGAAACCAGAAAGATATAAATAGGGGGAATGAATTACTTGTAGAAGATATTACGTACCTCCAAGAATTTGTAAAAATTAATTGAAAGTCTATTAGAAACAACAAGATAACTAAATAAATGCTGGGTTACAACGTTAGCTTTACAAACACTAACAGGTTTCTCGTAAGGAAACACAGCGGGAGGAAGTCGATTACTTCCGGGTCTGACGGGTTACTTCTGCAACGCGGGCTGCTGGTGGCCCGTGGCACTGGCCTGGGACAGCATGAATCTCTGCCGGGTTAGCTTGAAGTGGGGGCTTGGGCAACAGCGCAATTCTTCCTCAAGACACCCCCTTTCTGTTGCTCCAGCTTACCTACTAGCAGGAACTCAGCTTTCCTGTTAAATGTGTGCCATGCACGTCAGATCAGCTCTTTAAAGTTGTTCAAAGAAGATTTGTCATAGTGCCGGGGAGACAGAAGGACCAAGCCCAAAGAAGCCGAGTTCACGTGGCTCCGTGTCCCCGCCAACCTGGCTTTGACACACTTCCTTGAGGCGTGGGTGTTTTATGCACTGTGTGCCTTGAAGTAGCCACAGATCTTATCAGTTCTTTACGGTGCTAGGCCTCTTCTGTCCACAGAGAAAGAAGATGATCCATCATTGTCTTAACAGCACAACTAACGCAGGGTGGCAGTAAGATCCCACCGAAAGGTATTTCTCAGACCACTAAATTTATACATAAACTCCAAACACTCTGGATGGCTTACATTCTGATCTCCTGCCATCAGACCTGACTTTATTTATGTCACTTTGCCAGGATTAGCTCTAGATTGCAATTTACTTTCCCTCTAAAATGTGTTCTAACGGCTGAGGTTGTTTTAACAACATTTTTGAAGCTACGTGGTTTATGCTCACTTATTCCCCACTGTCAAATACACATTTTTCAAAGACGTGTTACCATTTCCAACTGCTAACTAGTCAGGGATCACAGAACTTGGTAAATGACACAAAGCTCCCCGTAAACCCCAAATGCCTGCCAGCACGCGCGGGCACTCCGTCCGTCCACGCGTCAAAAGACCCTGAACGTTACTTCTGTGCTGAGAAACCAGACGTGCTTGTACAAGTTTGCAGGGGAGTTTCATTTTAAAATGCTAATCATTTAGAAAAGCCCTAAAGATTTATTTTTTAAATCAGCTTGAAGAACTTTGACCGTTCAATATTACTTTGAAAATAGACACTTGATAAACACGTAAGAGGCAAAAACAATGATAAAATGTAATACCATTCAGTTTTGTGCTTCAAAGGGAAGTGAGGCTTAATCTGACCCTAAAATAAAATCCTTCACTGAAGGCAAACCCAACATAAACCCTCAATATTTCTTACAAACATTAACTTAGAATCGTTAGTCCCTTTCTAAAAAGATTGTTTCATTGTAGGAACCACAAAAATTCCTTAAAGTAGCAAGCTCCTTTAAGGTAGCTAAAATTATTCAATTTAGAAAAATTAAAAATACATACACCTATTCAAGAGCCTATCCAATAATGTCTTCGATTAAAATTTGTCTGGCAGATACATCTTTGCTTCCCTAAGTTCTACCTCCACCTCCTCTACTGGTTTGTAATCGACTTTGAAATACGTTACAAAAAAATAAAAATACATACTAAAATTACTTAACATTCCTATGTTGAAATTTGAATTTCACTCATTCATTTAGTCAATAGATGTGAACTGAAAATTTCTTGCGTGCAGGTATGTGTGCCCTGGGGTTAGAGCAGCGACCAAAATTTCCGTTGCCTTGGAATTTACATTCTGATGGCTGTGGAGACAGGAAATGGGCGACTTTTAGAAAAATGTTGGAAGCCTCTCAGGCGCAGGCTTTGTCATGGAGAAAACACAGACTAGAAAGCTCAGGTCGGCGCATGCGCGCGGCTAATCCGAGTCCCCCTGGGCAGCAGGCAGGGCCTGATTCCTCGGTCACTGGTCCCTCGGGCGTCCTCTGAGGATCCCGCTCCCTGCCTCGCCGCCAGCGCGGAAACAGAAAGATCGGAAGAAGCCCTGTCCGCCCGCCGGGCGCCCGCCGACTCCTCGGTGGGGGCAGCGGGGTGCTGGGACCCGCCCGCAGGCTCCTGCCAGCGCAGGCCGCGATGTCCCCCCAGCCCACCTACAAACCGCACCGCTCACTCCGAACTCAGTCTTTCCCTGTCCCAGGGGCGTATTAATCCTCCCTCAAAGGGTCAGGTTAATGGAAGAGTCTGTGGGAAGTGCTCGGCAGAGCTAGGATTCGAACCCTCGCCACCTGGCTCGGGGCCAGCCTTGTGTCCTGTCCCACGGGTGCGTTAGCAATCTGGTGATTTCATCCACGTGATGAGACAGTAGCTATATTCATCGTTTGGTAGGAAGACCTGAGCCCTATGCCGTGCCGCCTCAGGGACCTCTCTGGGCCTCAGTTTCCCCACACGTAATGTGAGAAGACGAGGGAGTTGGACCAGACGGTCCTCAGGCCTCTCGGCCGTGCACCCTGGGACTCCAGGTGGGGTAGCCAGCCGTCCTGGTTGGCCTGGGGCTGACCCTGGACTCCCAGTGCTGACCGGGTGGGTCAGGGCAAACCGGGAGTTCACCTCGGACACCGCCAGTTTTGCAAACCTGTTTTGAATCACGTGCAGCTGCGGCTTCAGTTTGGGGAGCTGCCAGCCAGCCATCTCCGCAGACTCAGGGACAGTCACAGACTTCGTCCCTGCCAGGCCGCCTGTGTCTGGTCCCCTCAGGGAAGACGCCAGTGTGTGCCCAGTCCCACGGCCTGGTCTTGTCAGGCATGGTCCCGAGGGAGCAAGAATGCAAGCGCCTCGGCCTGCCCCCTCCTCTTTATTTTTATTTCCTTCTCCTTGTCATCATCATCACGACCAAAAGGTAGTCGCCTACGTGGGGACTGCGGAGGGAGATGTTTTGATTCTAGGCGGAGGCCGCGCACCTCTGGGCAGGGCCCCGGCGGGGACAGGGCTCCACCAGCCCCAGCTGAGATATCACTTACCCTTGCAGGCCTTCAGGGGCAGGACCTGCTCAACATGTTGACAAGGTGTGCAGCTATTAGCAACATCTTACCGCTGGTGCTAATTAACGGGGAGCGTGGCTGATGAGGCCCCGCTCCAAAGAGGCCCAAATGGCATCAGTGTTTGGGTTTCAAATTGATACCAAAAAAAACCCACAAAAAAAAACTCATTACAGGTGTGTTTGGAGTTACACCTTCCCCCAGCAGGTTGGTTGTTTGCTACCTGCAGCTTCAGCAGGTCCCGGTGGCCCCGGCACCAGGGGCATGAGTTGATTAAGGGCATTTAAATCGGTTCAGCGTATCCATTGTTTCTGCTGAGTGACAGGACTGTGCCCACGCGCTGGCCCCCGCGCCGGAGGAACCTGGTCACCAGGTCTGGCCCCTGCCTAGTGGGGGACATAGGTTGGCCTTAGGTTCTAAACTTGTCACGGAGGGGCCACCTTCCCTTCTGAGACACCTGTCCTCCCAGTGGGACTGTGATGCTTCTTTCACGTTCATGGTGAAACCGCGCCGTTTTCTTAATCGGGCTGGCAGATGAGCTCTGTGGCTTATAAAGTCACCCTGTCACTTTATGAACTGTTTCTTTGGCAGATAATGACCTTAACAACTGCTTATGCAACTTGTGCTCATCGGAAGCTTTACAGATTTAATTCGGTTCAGGAGAAGAACGGGGTTCTGCGGTCGCTGACACTGGCGCGCTCGTGGACTTCGCTGTCCCGGAGCCCTAAGTGTCACGGCTGCTGGCCCCGGTAGGAAGCTGGTGAGTTTTAGCAAGTTCATGGAATGAGGGGTGAAATGGCACCCCTGTGACCCTGTGTAACCCTATCAGAGTTAAACTTGAACAAATCGGTAGAAAGCCAGAGTCTCCCAACTTGAAGGCAAACGCTACGTTATTTGAGAGATAGTTCACCGGGGCGAAGTTACAGGAACATCTCGTTTCATTTTCCGCGTCGCTGAAGCAATGCCAGTGTGCACGGGGACACCGACCGGGCGGCGTGGGAGAGCCCTTTAGGGCGCTCCACCGACACTCCAGCGACAGCGGACCCCTGCGGCAGGGCCGGGCGATGATGGTCAGACGGGCACAGCTGGCGAGACTTTCACTTTTTATTTTATCCTCTCCAGTATTTTCTGAAAAAACTAAAAAATAATCGCAACTTGCTTTTCAATAATACTAACAAAAAGAGAGATGGTTGGGAGGCTTTTTTCAGACAACAATCCAAGACTCCCTACCTGCTTGGTTGTCTCTGCCTGTTCTGAGCAGAACAGGAGGGACTCCAGCCTCAGGGTTGCCCGCTAGGGGTGGTGGCAGCTGTGGCAAAGGGCACATACGGACCATAAGGTAAGGAGTGGCCCACGGCAACCTTTACGTAGCCTCTGTACCAGGGCTGCTGAAGCCTTTCCATTTTGGGGCCATTGCAAGGGGACAGTAGGACAGACAGTTGAGGTTGGAAGAGAGGACGGTGGCTGGTGGCTGCTGCCGCTGACACAATTGCCCGCCGAGCTCACGGGGGTGCGGCGAAGACTGCTGTCAGCCAATGACCCACTGGCGAGCGCCCGTGCTCCTTGGAGGCAGGTCAGCCGCATAAATGCAAACCAGCAGCCCCTGCTGCTCCTAACCTCGCCTCATGGCTTTTCTCTCGACATCCCGTCTTGGGATGGTCTCCACGTGGCATCTAATGGCGTCTAACCCACTTCGCCCAAACCGGGATGGCTCTGCAGATCCTCCAGCACCTGGGCTGGTGGGTGCCCCCAGATGCTCCTCTCTGTGTGCTGATTGCTAGAGAAAATCTTCTTTTCAGCAAGTCATTTAACCACATGTAATGATTCCCATCTTGATTCTAAAATCCACCTCCACTATGCTTTGCTTAAGAGAGCAAAGACATATGAAAAGGTGCTCAATGTCACTAATCGTCAGAGAAACGCAAACTAAAACCATAATGAGATACCACCTCACACCTGTCAGAATGGCTGCCATCAGTAAATCAACAAACAACAAGTGCTGGCGAGGACGTGGAGAAAACGGAACCCTCGTGCCCCGTTGGTGGGAGTGCAGACTGGGCAGCCGCTGCGGAAACAGCGTGTCGTTCCCTCCGAAGATAAAAGATGAAACTCCCTTGTGACCCAGCAATTCTACTTTTGGGAATTTATTCAAAGAAACTGGAAACACTAATTTGAAAGACTATATGCACCCTATGTTCATGGCACCCTTGTTTAACATAGTCAAGATTCAGAAGCAGCCCAAGTGCCCATCAGTAGACGGGTGGGTAAAACACCTGTGGCACGTTTACACAATGGAACACTACTCCGCTGTGAAAAGGGGGGCGCTCTCGCCCTTGGTGACAGCGCGGATGGACCTGGGGAGCATTATGCTGAGCGAAATAAGCCAGTCAGAGAAAAGACAAGTACCATATGATTTCACTCATATGCAGAATCTAATGAACAAGAACAAACAAGGGAACGAAATGTTTTAAAAAGCAATTGAGGACGAAGAACAGGCTTCTGAGAGCCCAGCACCCACAGGGGGGCAGGAGTGGTACAGGCGTCTGTGGTCCGATGATCGCTGCCACCGCCATGGTGACGGGGGGCGGGGCAGGAAGAGACGGACTGTTGACTCCGCCTCCTGGTCCACTCGTGTCGACTCCTCACATCTCACATCCTGTCTGCACCTCGGCGACCACTTTCGGGAGACGTTGTGTGGGTTTCAGGGAGGTGAGGCCGCTGCCAGGACCGTATGTTGCCTTTACGACATTGCTTTGGTGTTTAATTTGATGAAACAATCCGCCGCGAGTACAGCAGTGGTGGCCAATGGAGGGGGACACATGTGCTACCGCTCCGATTTCAGTCTCAGCACACTAATCCCGTTACTCGCTTGGGTTGGCTTGTTTTGGGCTACCTTAAAAAAAGTAATTTCTTTAATAGTCCAAGTGCCGTGAGGTCTGGAAGGTTTAATGTATCATACAACTCATTAAATAACTAGTCTGGCAACCCCTGTCACCTTCTGGCCAAACGCCGGCACGCACTGCATTCGCACAGCACCCGGCCAGAGCCTCGGGGAGAAGGTTGGCGTGCAGACGGAAGTGTGTCCTAAGCCAGCGTTCCTTCATCCTCAATGAGCATAAGACGCTTCAAACTCAGCTTCCGACTCACGCGGCCTGAGGTGGGGCTGAGATTCTGCCCTGTGGGCTCTGGGGTGTGGGCTGCTGGCCCAAGGGCCACGCTTGGAAGAGCAGGCACTGGAGGATACTGGGGACATCCAACAGCAACGGCCAGTGTGGATCGACTACACGCTCTGCCTGAGAAGAACTTTCTGTGTGTGTTCGTTCATTTCATCCTTATTTTCAACCCCACGAGGAGATATCGTTATCGCCCCAACTTCCTAGATGAGAAACCTATGCACATCCCAGCTGACTCACTCAATTAACCAAGGCCGCATAGCTTATCTGTAGCTGAACTGACGTTCAAAGCCACGTCCTCTGGCTGCACAGCTGACTTGGGGTTTCGCTTTTAGTTTGGTTTTGGTTTTGAACCCTTACACTCTACTCCCCTGACATAGGATCTAATCCCCTGGCCCCACCTTCCATGGGCGGGTAGTGGGCAAGACGATGAAATTCCTGTTGGGAGCTTTAGCGTTCTCTTCTGTCATCCCTTTCTCTACAAGAAAATCTCTGCCAGTCTGATCGTTCTTGACTTTCCGGAGCCTGCCGAATCCGACAACACGTGGCCCACGCACTGAGCTGCTCACAGCCTGACCCGAGCCTGCGTGGTGTCTTCAGCCCCGTCCCTTCCTCTTGAGTTGACACCTTATGAAGCTGGCTGGGTGGCCGTCCCGCAGGGGAGCTGCGAGCGAGGGAACGAACACCGGCTTGAGGCTTCGGGGTCTCGGGGACCCCGAGGGCATCTTGGAAAAGTTATGGTAGGCAAAGTAAGCACATTTCTCTTACAACCTGTTCTTCTGGGCATGCCCGTTCATGTTATCCTTGGGCCATGGTTTAGGTACCGTTTGTTCAAACCAATACTTTTTTACCTTGAAAAATAGATTGGGTTGGTTTCGTTTACTTCACAAGTTACAAAACAATAAGTCCCATGTCAGCATGTAAACTGGAAAAAAGTAGGCACTGTAATTCACATCTAAAAATAGCCCCCATGCATCCAAAAACATACCAAAAAAGCAAAAAGTAGCTGTCCCTTCAGAAAAGTCGCTGAACTCACCCAAACAGCTCATATCATGCACATGCCATTAGAATTACGGGTCAAAAAGAAAAGCCAGGTTATGGCATTTACAGCAAATTAATGAGCTGAAGACAGAGAACATCGTTCAGCTGGGGGCCAGGAGGCCTGAGTTTTAATCTTACGGAGATTTGCGCCTCAGTCTCCTCACCGGTGGAATGAGGGCGGGGGACATCCAGACCTGACGTTTGAGGCATTAAGTCTCACCTGGCAACATGCGGCCGAGTGAGGCTGACCAACCAGGTTAGTTTATTAAGCTGCAGCCACGACCCTCGGCCTCCCATTGGCCCTTTCGGATGCCTCCTAAGACTCCAGAGCCGTGCTCTTCTGCTTCAGCCCTTGAGAGTTCAGGTCCTCATGAGAGCGCGCACAGATATGGATGCAGTAGGTACAGGTTACACGGTTTGCTCGCTGGCCCAGCTGGCCCAGCACCGCGCTGCGCGGAAATTACCCAGCTCCACAGCGGCACGAGATGCGGCTGCCCGTTTCACAGTCGGGGCGGAGGAACCGTTCGAAGGCTCACCCTACCGCCCCGGAAGGTGGCCGCAGGGGGCGGTGGCACTGCCTTCCGCAGAGACCTACACACAGCGCCCCGGGGCGTCCGCCCGCTCCTGCGCGCGAGGCGGCTTCCTTACGCGCGGGTCTCCCTCTGAGCGCTGGGCGGCTCTGTCTTCTGGTCCGCCCTGCGCTGCGAACTACTGCCGCCAGCGGCACTTGGTTCCCGTCAGGAGCATCCCTAAGGATTTATTCGTTTGTCTTACGTCTTTGCGTGGAACCTGGGTCGGCCGCCGTCCACGCTCCCCTGGGCTCTTCGAATCTTCGTGGGTTGTAAGGAGAGGCGTGGCCCGAGCAGGAGACCGGCTGAGGACGGACACCCCGGCATTTCCCAGTGGCTCGCCACCGTCGGGCACTCAACGCGTGACAGCGCTCACAGCAAGTACTGTTTCTCTAAACACAGCTCTCCAAAATAACACTTCACTCAATGCAGACATTTTCTTAGCTCAAATTTCTACGCAAGCCATGGCCTGTCTCTTTCAAATGCCCTAAAATGTCATGTCCAAATAGGAAAAAAAACAACAACTTAGGTTTGAGAGAAAAGGAATGGATGTTACGGGGAAATGTTTGTAAAGTGCTGGGAGCAGTGGGGAGAGGTGGGAAGCGGACAGCGACCATGGGCTCTGTCCCACGTGCAGCCACCACGGGGAGTAGGTTGTTGCTGAGTCGTCATAACTCTCTCCCACTCGTGCCCGCAGACTACAGAATGTAAGGGCAGCGAAGTCTACAGGTTTGGACAACCTCGCACGAACGATTCAGCCACATGTGGGACGGAGGCTGTCCGCTCCTCTCTCTAGAGGTCTGATCCTTTGGCTCTGTTCAGGTTTCCGGCGGCTGGCTCTCATTGACCTTGAGTTAAGATTGTACTTATTTTTGGAACACTTAAACCTGCGATATGTCGGTGTCGGGTTAGACACTGACGAGGGAAGAAATTTTAAGAGTGTTTGAATTAAGTGCTTGCATTGTTCTCAAAATGTCTGCCTTTGCAAAATTGTCTTTCCAGTACGTAGAAATGTGATGGTGAACTTACAAAAATGGAATGGTAACTCCTCATATCACAAGGACTTCGGCCATCCTTCTCAACCCTAATTCAGGGCAGAAAGAGCCCTTAATTCAAAGATGTTAGATCAAGCTTGAATTTGAAAAAATTTTAGTCTGTTACCATTTTTTTTGTTTGTTTCTCCTATAAAGTGATAGAAACATAGGCTCTTACTTTTGTTTACTATTCTGCTGCGGTCATAATAAGCCAAAGGGTTATTTAACCCAATCCAGACTAAAAATTATCACCAAACTAATGCTAAATCACGTAGTAAAAATATTTATCTTATTCCCAATAAAGCTTTCTGGCTCCACGAGTTTACACTAATTTATTCACAAAACAAGGGAAACCACCATGGAAAAATAAAATGAATTTTATCTAATTTGCACATAATTGCCTGTGAAAATGTTCAGAAATCTAAATGACCCATTTTTAAAGACCACCACAGGTTAATGGAGGAGAGACTTGTAACAAGTCTGAAGCAACAGGTACTCAAATGAATAGAAATAAAAGTTTTTGATATTTCCCCCCACCCCTCTTTTAAAATCACCCATCTTAAATTAATTCTGTTAGATTTTCAGCTGCTTTCTGAGGAGCAGGGTGCCCGAGCAGGACAAAATGTTTCCTGCCACACAATGGTCTTGCCTAATTTGATTCCTTCAGCAGAAACCCATGAGACCATTGCACATGATTTTATCCTTTTCTTTCCTTTTTTTATTAATGTTTCACTGGCGGGAGGTTTGGGGTTGGGGGGAGAAGGCTAAAACAAACTAATTTTTGGTCATTTTATTCCTTTTGCAAACAGTTTGAAGCCTAAGTGATTTGTACTTACAAATCTGGGGCATTAGCAGGCGGGGACCCTAAATCCACAGGCAGCCGCAGTCACTGTTTGTATGCCAAGCTGTTTGTAAGCCTGGTCTGACAGCAGAGAGCTATTCATTCCTTTGTCAACTGTCAGTCTGCAGCCGCCAACCTGCCCGGCCTGGGTGTGGGAGCGCCCGGCCTCGGCCCTGCCGCTGTATAATGAGCACACTGTTCCATTAGAGGCACAATTCCCTGGACAAATCCAGCCCAAACAACTTATTTCACAATTTGTGAGCAGAATTCAATCTCGGGGGAGCCACGGGAGGGAGTGGGCAGGGGGAGGGGTGTAGGTGAGCAGTGCACAATGTCCCGAGGGATCAGGGGGCTGGGACAAGTGTTCCAGGCAATTCTGCCAGTGGCTGGGACTGGGGCTGGAGGCCACCGCATGCAGATCAGCGGATTAGGGGGCGACGGCATTAGGTCAAGTGTCTCGAGGGGGGCTGATAAACACCCCAAACCTGACAACAGATTTTCCTTTCTTCCCGCAGCACTTGGGAAGTGCCGAGCAAATCTTTTGAATGGCAGCAAGTTTGCTTAGAGGCCTTTCTTCGAGGAAAGACCCTCTCTCCATTTTCTGAAGCCCATTTCAGGCCGCCTCCGGAATAAATCTGCCCACATCTCACACACAAAAAAACGTCTTTTTCCTCCCATCTTGACGAGGAGCCTTTGTCTCAAGGTGTGTGAACCAGAACAAAAACCCACCTCGAGAGCCCCCGGGGTCTCGGAGCCCCTGGATTTAGCTTTAATACAAATTAAACACTTTGAAGATTACACAATCAAATACCTTTTTTTGTCGCCCCCCCCAAAACCCTCTCATTTTTAACATTGGTAATGTATAGATTCTGCCGAATGAGAAAACTTCAAGCAGCGAATGGTCCTAGAATAAATTGCTCTTAATAATATCCTAGGTGAACATTGCTGTTAATTCAAATCGGCTAAATAGGCAGTGTACTATCTTTCTCGTGTTTGAAGAATCCCAAATGGGAGAAGCCATGCTTACGGTGTTAAGTGGTATCTCTGTGTTAACTCAAAGGGCATGAGAGGGACTCTGTGTTGTAACATCGAACGTGTGTCGACCAGGTTTGAACAGAGATGCTGCTCTCTCATGTGGAGATGTTCTAACGCTTAAAGGCACTCCAACGTCTGGGGGTTCTGTTTTGCAGCTTGGTTTTGCTTTATGGTCTTATTTTTCATTTCTTTTGGCAGCTGAATTTGAAAATGGTCAAGGAGAAAAGCCCTCTGAAAAATGCGGATGTTGCTCTCCCAGACCTTTAGAGTGAAACTCCTTGATGTAATAATTTTGAAGATATTTTCCTTTTAATAAGTATTTTGGCTATATCTTTATAATACCCTCATTTTTGCATTTAGATAATGGAAAATACTGAACATTCTTTAAAAAGTGAGTACTTGGAATTTTTATTTGTAGCTCCGCCTACTCCATAAGGTATATTTAATCAGGCAAACTGGTGATTAGCCCCCAAATACTTCTCACTTGGAAATTTTTGTACCTTGAGAGCTACCGTGCTTTCTAGTAGATAACTGGTCACATCTCTGGTTGATGAGGGTTCAGAGTGAAACGTCCTAGTTACAAGGCATCACTGCTGGATTCCTGTTGTAGACACCTTACGTCCTCTCTTTTAGGGAAGGGGAATATACTCTGTCCTGTGGTGCTAAAGGCAGCTTCCCATCGCGGTCGTTCTAGCCTCCCGGTGGACCTTGGTGAATTAGCTCGTCCCACGGGCCCACGTCTCCCCCACCTCCGAACACCGGTATTTGAGAGTCACTGTTTGCACAGGCCTCGGGCTCACCAAAGAAACCCCAGTGAGCCAGGCCACTCCACAGCCCCAAGGTCTGCTGACGGCAGGAATCCTGAGCAGTCCTGGGACGTGCGGTCCCGGGCAGCCTCACCAAGGGTTCAGTCTGATCACCCGGGAGTTCTGCTTCGTGACAGGCCTTTCTCTCGCCAGAAACTGCTCTGGCCCCCGCTTTGCTTCCACATCATTTGAGCCTTTCTGCCCCCCGACCCCTATCTGTCCAATGGGCCTCCTGGGGTCGTTGCTGGTACCAGAGTGTTCCAGGACTTCCCAGTGGCCCCGCAGGGCTGTCCCTGAGGCCTCCTTCCTGCCTGCTTCCGGTCGGGGACAATACCCTCACCTGCTCTTGCAGCACAGGGCAGAATAGGGGAGAAGTGCACATTTTGCTAAGTTCTGCACCTGCGGGCACCCACTGCCCACAGACCAGGGCCAGACTAACCCTGTTAAATAAAAATGGCACTGTCCCGTACATGGCATTTTATAAACAGTGAGATTCTGCCCGGCAATACGTCCTGAGGACTTTTTCTTCTGTATCACTAACTGTACGTCTGCATATTACTTTTTAAAGGTGGCTTAAGGGCGCATTGAGCAGACACTCTGATTCACTAAGCCCTTTTGGTGGCCTTCCAGGGCGTGACTGTCTATTTCCTGGTGTAAAGAATGCTGACGTGAGCATCTTTTTACCAGCATTTTAGTGTACTTCTCTAGATACCATATTTTGCAACGTATAATGTGCTCCCATGTATACTGTATGCCCACGTTTTGGGCCCAGACTTTCAGGGGGGAAAAAAATCTTTCATTTTAACTTTTTAATTCAATGTTTAATTTATTTATATTTAGAAACAAAACCAAATATCGTATTCCAGGGTATTATTTTGCATACGGGTATCGTTATCGCTTTCTAGAGTTACACTTTTAACGCATAAGCATCAATAAAAGAATTATAAGCATTTATATGTAGATACAGAATTAGTACTATCCGTGTATACTGCGCATCCTTATTTTTCCCTCAAAAGAAGTGCGCGTTATACACGGCAAAATACGGCAGCTCTTAAACACTTAGAGGCGGAATTATTGGGTCAAAGGACAGGCATTTTTGTGTGTAGTCAGATGTCCTCTGGGAACTTTCTCTCAGTGTGACTCCCACCAGCGGGGCTCGGGGCGGAGCCCACGGGCAGGGGCGGTGCATCCGCGCCCTCCCCGGGTGCTCACAGAGCGGAGCGGGGGACAGTGCGGCTGCACCGTCTTCGCTTTTTCTTTTTCTCCCCGAAACAGCTTCTGGCGTTTAGCGAGCAGCTTCCTAACGCTTACAGAAACCTCTTGCGTGATTCGAGTAAGTTGGTCATGCAAGAGGAAAGCTTTAAACATTGCATTTCACGTGTTCTGTGACTGAGTGGGCCTGCGGGTTATCCCTCTACTGCTTAGTTTGACATTGTCACCTGCCTTTGTCGTGTTGCCTGAAAGGACGAACCTAGCGCATGCCTCTCACTGCCAGCGGCAGCAGATAGTCACTCTATTTTATTGCTAGTAAAAGGGTATTACAATTATAAAGCCAACATAGTCACATTCCGTAAAAGCTGAAAAATAGACAAAGAAAGCATATAGGACCGTTTCTCAGAATTGTCACACCTTCGCGCTGTCGCCTCGAAAGTGACGCCTGCTCGCTCCCCTGCGCACTGCAGGGCTTCGGCTCCCACCGCGCGCTGCCGGCTCAGTCGGCTTGCAGAACGCGGGCGCCTCAAAATCCACAATGTTTTTATGAAATAGGGTTAATTTTTGGCTTAAAAAAAAAAAGAAAACGATGATTTCTCCTGGTACAGTAAATAAGATTTGGTTTTAAAAAAACCAAAACGCTGCCCCGGCTGGTGGGGCTCAGTGGATCGAGAGCCGGCCTGGGAACCAAAGGGTCGCTGTTTGGATCCCCCGGGTCGGGGCACATGCCCGGGCTGCAGGCCAGGTGCCCAGTAGGGGGCGTGTGAGAGGCAACCACACAAGGATGTTTCTCTCCCTCTTTCTCCCTCCCTTCCCCTCTCTAAAGATGAATAAATAAAATATTTTAAAAAATACAAAAGCAACGCTGCCTGCGTGCTTGTGACGTCATCACGGAGGAAAGTGCCGCACCCGTGCCAGCTACAGGCTCTGTGTCCTGGGAAACCGGGTTTCCGAGGGTTTGGGAGAATTTCCACGCAACAGCGCAGAAGGGAGCGGGCAGCCGCGATTGCGGTTGTGCGTGGAAACCGGCGGGCCTTCCGCGCGCTCCTCTCCGCGCCCCCCCTGCACCCAGGGAGGACCCACTTCAACGCTAGGTGCCCCTGCAGCCGGGCGTCGTGGTTGCGTGTGCCCGGGCCCTTCCTATCGCACAGTGTCTCCTCCCCGTTGCCGGCAGCGGTGGGCTGAGCCCCGAGACCCGGAGGCTGGCCCAGGGCTCAGCGATGGCTTCCTCCGTGTGCAAAGCCTGGAAGAACGCTTGGGTTTCTTGTCTCGGATGCACCTGCCTTGCCCTCTGTGCTAGCAGACGTGCCTGGTGAATCTGGATGTCGTGTTGGAACATCGTGCTTTTCGCGAGGTTTCATTTCTCTCCTTGAAACAAATTAAAGGTCCGCTGTTTCCCTTTCTCTCTGATCAGCAGAGTTGACTCATATTTGTAATTCCTACACTCACCAAACTAGGGCAGCAGAGACTTTGTTCAACCTTTTTGATTCATTTCAATTAGGTCGTTCCTGAGAATTGTGACAATAATAGCCTCTGAATGGAAAATAGACTCGGGAATTTAATGACACTGAGTCCCTGCAACATGACCTCCGTGGGTGGTAGTTTCATCTGCTTTGCTCACTGCCGTGTCCTCGGCAGAGCCTGCCACATCCTTAGCAAATATCTGTGGACAGGATGAATGAGAGAACCTAACGATACTTTGACTAAGTCAATGCAGGAGGGATGCGAATCCCTATTCTCACTCTCCCGCTGTTTTTTAGCCTGTAAAAGCTGAGCGACTTGGCCGGTGGCCTTACATTACCTGGCTCCCGGTTTCCTCATCCGTACCATACCCCCCGGAGAACCTCCAAAGGCCCTGCCAGGCCTGTACCCGTGTCGTGGCACGTGACACACACAATTTCCATTTGGAACTGTCTTTTCTGTCACGGGCCTGCTACCAGCACCTCCTACATCATGGCAGGACCAACTCCTGCCCCCCGCCCCCCACTCCCAACCTCACTCCAGGGGGTGGGGTTGGTGGACATGGAGACACACACAGAATTTGAACAGGGATCAGAATCTGATAATTACTGGAGCAGACTTTGGATCAAAGAGCTTGGGAGCATAGAAGAAAATTGATTAATTCTTTCCTGCCTAGTAAGTATTAGGGCCAGTGATGGTCCAACCAGCTCTTTGAAGACTTGAGTAAGAATCAGTTGAACTATAGGTTTCTTGATTAAAAAAAAAAATCTTTACAATGTTCCTAAAACCAAGACTGATTCTTTTTCAATTTATTTTAAAACGTCTGTACATTGTGGTGAAACGCTCACAACATAAAATCGGTCATCTCCATCGCCGGCGACCCCGCACCATTCAGTGGCAGTCGGAACCTTCACATCGTCGCCCAGCCTGTCCCCGGAGCTCTCTCATCTTGCAAAACCGAAACTCTACACCTGTGAACACCTCCCCATCTCCTCCTCCCTCCAGCCCCTGAAAGCCACCATTTTACTTTCTGTTCTAGGGACATAACCATTCTAGATACGTCATGTAAGTGGAATCATACAACGCCTGTTCTTTTGTTTCTGGTTTATCTCGCTTTGCCCGATGTCCTCCGGGGTCATCCACGTCGCAGCGGGTGAGGGTTCCCTCCCTCTCTGGGCCGCACATGGCTCCCATGTGCGGATGGCCACACTTCGTTCACTGCCATCCTCCGGCGCACACCGGGGCTGCTCCCTCCCTCTGCTCTGGTGAGCGGCACCGCAGCAAACATCGGTGCCGAGATCCCGTTCAAGCCCCTGCCTTCGGCGCTTTCGGATGTGTACCCAGAAGTGCAGCCATCAAGCTTGATTTTCAAATGGGAAAGTGCGTGCTAATGGTACAGCTTATAATTGAAGGCGAATGTATTACATGTTTTATTTAGTTGTATCATATTTGTTGGAATGCCATTGGTTACTAAGATTATATAGGTTTCAACTATACATTTCTATGACACATCACCTGCAGATTGCCTTGTGTGCCCAACCTCCCAAAGTCAAATCATCTTTTGGCACCATATATTTGACCCCCTTTACCATCCCCCACCTCCCTTCCCTCTGGTAACCACCACAATGTTGTCTGTGTCTCTGAGTTTCAGTTTTATATCCCACATATGAGTGGAATCCCGTGGTTCTTAGCTTTTTCTGACTGATTTCACTTAGCATGATATTCTCTAGGTCCATCGCTGTTGTTGCAAATGGCAGTATCTCGCCTTTTCTCATGGCTGAGTGGTGTTCCGTTGTGTGTATGCACCACACCTCCTCTGTCCAGTCCCCTACTGAAGGACATGTTGGTTGTGGCCACGGCTTGGCCACTGTGAACCATGCTGCAGTGAACATGGGGTGCACGCACCTTTGAAGCTGGATGTATTATGTATGTTTTAAGTCCTGCTGCCCAGTGAGGTTCCTGGTCTGGTAGCACCTGGGAGGTGATTGGATGCCTAGCACCTCAGCCAGACCCTCCCTACGGGACCAGCCACTCCTCAGAAAGCCCAAGGGACGCCGGTGTACACCAAGGCGAGAGAGGCCCTGCTCCCAAGCTCGCCTCGTTCCCTGCCCGGAGTCCATGGTCTGACCCTCCTGTTCTCTCGCTACCCACGTTCAGAAATGTCCTGTCCTCTCCCTGGTGCTCCGCAAGCCCCCCGCTCCCAGAGGCTCAGGTCTAACGCTGCAGCTGCAGGGGTCACCTTTGTTTACCTTCTCTCCGTTCTCGGCTTCATCGGCCTCTAAAGGAGGCAGGAATGGGGAAGAAAAGTCCCGCCCAGAGGTGACTGCTATGTAAGTTCCATCTTGGAGATTATTAGCTTAACGCGGCAATAAAGCAAACACACAGAAAGGAGCATATTTTGGCTTGGGTCGAGGAGGGTAGGACGGCGGAAACCAGAAGGATGTGAAAAGAATCGCTAAGTGACTGGTAAATAGGCTTAAGCCAGTCACACTGGCGCGGAGCGCCAGCTCGAGCAGTATGTTTTGCATCGCCTAACTTTCTAAACACCTGGAGTATATTTGTAAACATGGCAATCTAACCTGTCATTGAACAGCACATTCGTATTCAAATGAGCATAAATGGGGATTTAACAGCTGATTGCACAGTGTGAATGATGGTAACTAATTGTCCAGTCCGACCGTCGAGCAGATAACAGCGTCGGGATCAGCAGGCAGCCGGCGACAGGACTCGCAGCGGCAGATCTGGGGATTTGAAGCCCGCCGCCCGCGGCCCTGATCACCAAGGCCGGTGCTGGGTGAGGGCGACGTGGGCACACCGGCCTCCGGTGGGAAAAGGAGGGCGGGAGGGAGAGGCCGGGGCTGGGCCTGAGGGTGGCGGAGCCGTTCCCCCCTCCAGTGGGCCTTCACCTCTTTCAGGGCCGCCATCAATGGGCCTCCCGGCCTTTCCGCGCGGTCCCTCTTCTGGGGAGCGATTGTTCTGAGGTGTGGCTCACTTCAGACGTTAATCTGCCCTGAATGTCGGCTGTGTTCCCGCTTTGTCTCTGCCTGGGGCCTGCAGGCAGCTGCATCCCCAACATCGACCTTGGTCATTTCCATCCCTGGATGGCTCGGCCCATGTAGCAGGAGCCTGCTGGCTCTGTGGTGGGCGAGGTGGCCGCTACCTGTGGGATTTGTCCCCTCCTAATAACAGGCAGTCCCGAGGAGGGCTGGGGACTGAGGCCAGTGTGGACAAGGCTACCGGAGGCCAAACACGAACACCAGAGCCTGAATTTCAGGAGAGACTTTCCCGGCAGGTCAGAGGGGCTGGGTGGTGATGTGGTGCCTGGGGGTTGGGGCATCGCAGGGGAGGTGGCCGTCGCTCCGGCCTGGCACTTGTCCCTTGTGGCCTCGGCCTGCCAGCCACCGCCTGAGCTGTGTCAGCCAGGACCACTAGAGACACTTTGCCTGAGGCATTTGCAGAACTTGGGGAGGAGGAGAAAGGTAACCAACAGTCCTGCCCTCTGCCCGCCCCTAGTGCCTTCTCCACCTCCAGCCCCCCCGGGAGAAGTGTGTCCTCATCCCCACGTCTCCCTCCGCGCCCCTAGGTGCGCCCACCACCGGTCCCTTCCCCCACTTCCTCCCTCTCCCCATCCCTGCACCACCGCTCACTGTACACTTCCCTCTCTCTGAAAGCAATAGAGAATACCTTCGGGTGGTGAGTGTAAAAAAAAAAAAAAAAAAAAAGCCAACTGCTAAGCCTCTATCCTGTGACTACTGGTTCCCAGAGGTTTTAAACCCTCTTTTAGAGTCACCGAGGGAACTGCCCGTCACACCGCCGTGAACGCTAGTGGCTTTGATTCTAGATCACTGGATGGCAGCGGCCTGCCGCCCGGGGCCCGCCTCTGCGAACCGCAGGACCCCGAGCGTCTCCGATGAGCCGGCACTTCTGCAGAGGGGCGCCCGTCACGCAGTCAGCAAGTTCACTGTGGGAGCCACCTCGGCCTCCCCGCCTTTGAGGTCTCTCTTCTGCCCCTCCTATGGCCTAAGGGGCGCTTCGCGATGCCCATCTGGGCAGGGACTAAAAGTGCAAACATGTTGGATATTTTCTTTTGTTTTGTTTGGCTCTTAAGAAAGGGCAGCTTAGGACGGAACTGAAGTCGCTGCAGCTGTGGCTTCAAGGGGAGGGAAAAACAAAATATACACAGCCCTCAGGCCGTTGCCAGCTCACCTCCCTTTCATCTGGAGCAGTGGCTCTCACCCAGCAGTCACTGGGGCCCAGGGGAGGTCCGCCTGTGTCCGGACACACTTTTGTCTGTGACGTGTGCGTGCACCTGGGACTCACGGGTCATGTCGATCCTGCCGAGGGTGAATGACCCACTCTGTAGCACTCGGGTCCCCGACTTTAAGTCACGGGCTGCCGATACTGAGACTGCATTTCCCAGCCTGCCTGTAGTCGGCTGGGACCATGTGACTCTGTCCTGGCTAATGGGACAGAAGGCGGGCCCTTCTGGGAGCTGTCCTTGGAGAGAATAGCATGCTCTTCTCCTTCCGGTGTCTCCTTCCTCATGGCTGGAATGGGGTCGCGTTGACTGGAGTTCTGGCAGCCGTATTAGGACACTAGGACGGCTCTGGGGACTTCAAACGAGGAACAACAGTGAAGACAGAGCCCTTAACACTGTGAAGCACCAGCCCACTGTAGACAGCCCAGCTCCGAACGCCATCAGTTTGCAACACAAATACCCTGACTTATTTCATCGCTTGTCACTCTGTCTTTTTCTGTTACTTACAGCTGAACTTAATTCTCCTTGGCCCATCATACTATTGGCACCTACTTTCTATACCCTGGAATGTTCTAGTGACTGAGATCTGCCATGCCATGACGGGCTGGGGCTACGTTCTAGAAGGGCCCGAGCTGGGCAAAGAGCCGCGCAGGTGAGGACAGAAGAGCGTGGGCAAGAGGAAGAGGAGGGAGGCAGGTCGGACTAAGAGCCAGAAGGGACCGAGCACAGCGCCGCCTTTTTCTAGCAGGTTTGCTCAGGG
>PVJD01011159.1:0-48268 GCA_004026545.1 Mormoops blainvillei | reverse complement strand
GGCATGTAGCTAGGGAGCTGTGAAGTCAAGGCGGTGGCTCACTGGTCCCTCCTTCTGGGATCTGCAACTGTTCTTTCTCCCAGGTCCTTGTCCCCTGTCCTCAGTTTCTTCTCAGCACAACAGTCATCATGCCGGGGGCAGGTGGAGGAGTAGGGGATAGTTCCAGCCTTGGGACTCTCCTGCCTCCAGCACCCGTCCAGGGACATTTGAGATCACAGAGAGGCCAAGGGAGGCGTTTGGACAATTTGGCTCGGTTCGAAGGCAGACGTCGCTGACGTTCCTCCAGGGCCCTTGGCTGCGGCTGTGCTCCGGGGCTAACCTCCCACTGCTGCGGGGGTGCCGTGGCCATGCCGGAGGGACAGCAGAACATTCAGCTGAGCCTCTGCCCTACCTCCTGCCCTGTGCGCCGCCCCCACTCCACGCAGGCACGCAACGCCCCCGCGTGTGTGCATGCAGACACGCACGTGCACGCGCACACACACAGCCATGGCCTGTGCTCTTTTCTGGGGTCAGTCAGCCCATCGCTCACCCTGAGCCTGGGGACTACATCCATTCTTCCTGGCGTCCCTTACTGTAACCTGATGAAAAATTCATATTTTCTATTTCCCCACTCCTCAGCCTATTCGTCATGGGAACTGCTGGGAAGCTGGGCAGCCTGGTTGAAAGCAGGTCTGTCTTGTGAGGTGACTTTGAAGCATTCGAAGGGGAAGTTTGCAGTCCCGTTAAGGCACGGGTGGTGGAGGAAGAAGCAACACCAGGGCCGCGGGCCTTTACCTTCTTGTATGAGAACTGGCGGGAGCCGTGAACTCTCCCCGGAGGAAAGCGCTCGGGGCTCCCACTTCCCGGGCCCCCTCGCCAAAGGCTGCCGAGGGCTGGCGACAGACGCGTGTGAGCCTGGTGGCCGCCCGCGTAAGTCCTGCAGAGGCGAGGGTGCTCCTTGTCCCAAAGTAGTCGTTCTCTCTGGAAACATGTTTGCTTCTCGCCTCCCTGTCTTTGAAGGGGACTCGGCTCTCCCAGCGTGGAGCCACAGCCCCTGAAACAACCTCTGTGAGGACAGAGGACTTGCTGCGTTAGCCACCATCACATCTGCACAGCCTGGAACTGTGCCTGGTAGTAGCGGGTCCCCAATAGACATTTGTGGAGTGACTGAGCGAATGGATGAATGAAGGCTGCAGAGCAAACTGGAGAGTCACTAAGAGTCACTTTTTAAAGTTAACTGCAGAAATTTTGAGGAAATGGCACACAACCTGCCCTCTCTTCTTCCCTTCTCTTTTCCGCCCGGGCTTGATTCCCTAATCCAAAATGTCTAAAAAAAAAAAAATTGACTAGATTCCATACTCTTATTGAAGGCATGCGGCATCAATCCTGAAGGCAACGTGGGTTTCTGAAACTCAAGAAAAAGTTGAAAGTACTCCCTAAAGAATCTTACAGGCAACAGGAAATACCACGTGAGGATTATAGCGCCTGGCTTACTGAAGGACCTCAATAAATAGCTACCAGTTGGTTGACCGATGGAAAAGACGAATGGGCCAGTTTGAAGGCCGATGTGATTTGCTCTTTGGCCAAATTTCCCTACCAACTCTTAGAACTCAGAATAACACTAACATATGCCCAGGAAGACTCCATTTTGCGTTTTTTTTCCCCCTCCCTCTGTAGCCCCTTTGCTCCAAAATGCACATGGAAAAAAACTACCTGAGAAATCACCTGGGAAAAAAAAATCCCAGGTATGACAGGAAGGTATTGGAGTACCTGTGACAGGCTTCCCTGCCACCTGGGCTCATCTCCAAGGTCCTGGCACCAGGTGGCTCACTGGCTCTAGGCTCCATGCCCTCTGTGGGACACATTCCTCTTGTCCTGAAGCCTCACTACCAGGGCCAAGCCCCAGCCCCAGACAATGCCAGGCCTATCGCACAGGGAAACGTCACTGTTTCTAGAGATACCGTCCCCTTCCCCCAGCCCCATCTTGATCCTGGACATTAAATATTTATGAGGGTGTTTTTTTAAAGCCACAAACCTCAAATAATGCAAGTTGTCTGTCTCCTAGGCAGGGAGATTTCAAGACGATAAACATTATTTAGAAACACCATGATATGGTTTATATTGTGATATGATTGGGGACCATATTAAAACTCCGCCAAGGCTATTATACCTAATTTTTTTTCAATTCAGGCAATATTGCCACTGCTTAATATGATTTCTATTTACTTTTTTCCATTGTTAGTATTTTATTGGGGTTGTGTCGGCTTTATCTAGCACAGCTGCCCTGGAAGGGAGGTCAGGCGATGCTTCAGACCTCAGCCTTTTCTGTCATCTTTCTTTTAAAGGGGTTTCCATTACATTCTGCCTGGTCTAAATTCACTCAAAAACCTTCAACGCTAATATAAACTCTTTTTCTTTACTCTTGTCCAATTACAATATTTCTACCGGCACAAAGCCTGACAGTTTGATATTTAAAAGCTATATAAACTCTCATCATCCAGTTTTATGTTCCCGTTTTCCTACAGTACCATTGGATTTGGGTGAACGCTACATAAAATGTGTGCATTGAAGGGTTTCAAATCAAGTTATCTCCTCCATCTATAAAAATTGAATTTTAAAGTTTACTTTAATTATAAGTTTAAACCCGGGCACTATTAATGACAGGGGCCACCTCCTCCCATGAAAGCCTTCACTCCCCATCTCCCTGGGGCTGCAGCTGGGGCGTCCTGTCATTTCCCGAATGAACTGTAATTTTGCAAACCAGGATGTTATTTTTAAAAGTATTATGCACTTTGCATAGCTCTCTGTTCCTGGGCTGGCCCAGGGACTGGAGGGCCAGGGGCATTTGCAACCGCCTGCTGGGCTAGGTGCCCCCTCTTTGCACAACCTGCAGGAATCTCTCCTTATCGCAAGAGTGGAGGAAGAGATTATATTAATTTCCCATCTCCTTTAACCCACATCGAACCCCTCCAACTGCAAATCAGGCAAGGATGTCACATCACCAAGTACTTTAGAGGAAAATAATAATTTAAAAAGTAAGTAAAATCCAAATTTTAAACGCTAATTCTTCAGATTGCGAGCTAAACTCCTTTAGCTTAAGGAGGGGGAGAAAGAAATCTTTCTTATGTGGGCTCCCAGACTCTAAGTTTCTAAACGTGTTATTGAAGCCGTGATTGAAATCTGACAAAAACAGACTGCGTTTTATAATAATGTCCTGCAGCCAAAGTATGGCACCAATAACTAAACAATACTTTATCACCTTTGCCACTTTCAACAGCTCCCATTAATATTGAGATCACAGTGCTTGGCCCTCTACTCCCCAGTTGACTGCCTTACTGACAGCACTGGCTAAGGCGGTGACATTGAAAAATATTTGCCATGACATGGCCACAAATCACAGCGAGACAAGTTTAAAACTCAATATTCACTAAACTTGCATCGGCTAGTTTCTTGTTCCAATTTCTAAAACACAATTATGATCTGCTCCTTTCTCTGAAATAGCAGAACAAAAATGGGTGTATGCTAAGCAAAGAAAGAGCGAGTGATAAAAAAAAAAAAATTAGATGCTTTGGGGGTCACCAGGAGTATCATTTTACAAATCAGACGCTGTCACTGGAGAGGGAGCTGAGAATGCAGACCCCAAATGCGGGGGAAGGTGCCTGTTTTCTGGACTGTTCGCGATACTCACCACAGCCTGTGCTCAGGGCGCAATCACATGTGGTCCTGGGTTCACTCGACAGCCTAATTTTACGCGGATCGATTTTTATTTTCAGCTTTCTCAAGATGCTGAAGCAGATGTTGGCCCACTTGGCAATTGCCCCTAATTCACTTTCGAAAGGCCATGTCACTGTGGTGGAACGTGCCCCCTGCCCGCTGCCCAGGCCGACCGCGCTGGGACTGCGGCAGCCAGCTGCACCCTGCCCCCGCCCCCCACCCCCATCAAGAATCAGCAGCTCGCGAGGCCTTGGAAGCGACGGGGCGAGCACTGGTTCCTACGAGGAAAAACTTCCCAGAGGCATGGCACCCACGTGATTCAGGCCAAAGCGATTCCTCTTTTGAGTGTACCCAGCCGGGACGCGGAGCGTTTTCGGAGCGCAGCGCGCCTGTTTGCGGCCGTAGTCCTCCAGCCTGGCCCAGGGGCTGGCTCACGGCAGACACCCACGAGCGCGTGCGCAACGGCGAGTGAGTGTTTGCCTAAGATTGTGTGTCACCTCAGGAGAGCCTCCTGCTTCTGCCACTGGGTCACACAGAACTGTGGGCCTCGGCCTGTGTATTGCTGAGTCCGAATAAAACGGTGGGAATCGTCCATCGGATTTAGTATCCCAGAAGCCATTGGTAACCCAAATAAAAGTCTTTTCAGTATATATAGTCACAGTAAACGTGATGTGACTTTCGCACGCTAAATTCACATTGGCACAGGCATATCCACCAGACCCAAAGATGACCCATCCTGTCCGCTTCTGTTTACATGCGGATCAATAGGACAAGAGCAATCACAGGGCGATCTGCCCCCGCCCCCTGAGCAGGACCTTCTATCCTGCCCCACTCTCCTCATGGCAGGAAGGGTCTGTGTCTTTTAGTCCACAGATCTCCGCCCTGGAGAAGCCATAGCCAGGGGGTGTCACCAGCACCGGGACTGATGTAGACGACGAGGTCTGAGACCTCGAGCCTGAGCCTGATGCTGGGATGGGACAAGACTTTTGAGGGGAGGACGTGGGTGGGTTTGTTGCACGTGGGAGGGATGTGAATTTCTGAGGCCAGAGGTCAGGCTGCGGGGGATTACATTTCCGAAAGTGGCTGCGCCCATATCTCCTCTCCCGTGTGCTCATTTGTAACATGACCTTGCCCCCTGCCCAGTACAGAGATGGAGCCTGTTTCATTCCCCTTGGATCCGGACAGACCTTGCGAACAGAAAGTGGTGGGTGATGATGTGTGACTGCCAAAACTAGGTCAGGAAGTGTTTTTGTGGTTTCTCCTTCGTGTGCTGCTCTTCCACTTCTTGGAGCTGGCCACCATGCTGCAAGGAAGCCCAAACAGTCCCGTGGAGAGAAACAAAGCACCTGGCCAACAGCTCTGAACTCCCAGTCACATGAACGAGGCCCTTTCGGACCTTCTAAGCATCCCATGCCCCGGTCACCACCACGTGAAGCATGGCAATCCCTGGGTCAACTCATAGAGCCACGAAGAATGACCGATTTAAGCCATTGCATTTGCGGTGGTTCGTTACACAACAGATAACCGAAATAAGGTTCGATCTAAACGACAGTACACAGGTGTTCACAGTACCGTTCATTCCACTCTCCTGTCTCCTTGAAGATTTTCAACATAAAAAGCTGAGAAAAAAATCTTTCACTTACAAGTTTCATCCATAGGAAGGAGTCACAAACAGCAGAACACACTGTGGGATAAGATAAAAAGCTGCACCCAGAAGCTCATGAAGCAATAGAATGAGTAGAGTCAGAAGAACCACCAATCCAAGCAATTGAAGGGGAAACCCGAGAAACCAGGAAAAGGGGGGAAGGGCAAGGGGCAGGGGGTGGGGGGTGAGGAGCGAACTCTCTGGGACCGTCTACAAGATACCAAATGTCTAGAGGCAAAACTTCGGGTGAAAAGAAAAAGTCAATCTGTGTTTCACAGGTGCTCTCCTGGCCCACCGAACAGCACGTAGCTACTTTAATACCCACCGTTCGTCCCACTGCCCCAGCGCCTATAGCAAAGATATTCAATCATCAAGCAGGAGGAGAGACTGTGGCTTTTCTGCACAGCCACACACCTATGTTGTGGCTATGACAACATTCAAATATGTGGTAGATCCGACAATAAAGCGTTGATGGACTAAGTGATAACACATCAAAAAAGAATATAGGATACTCAGCAGCAGTAGCCACTAAGAACGGTGGAGAAGTGCCCTGGGTTTCCTGTTGGGACGCGATGTTCCCGCCGTTCCAAATTGTTTCCCATGCAAAACCAATACATAGAGCCTGGTCTGGTTTTGTGTGAAAAATATACTTTTTATGCAATGCGCTTTGGAAAAGTCTAGAATGTAATATATCAGAACGTTCACAGTAATGTTCTGGCTGGTAGGGCAGCAGTAATTTTATTGTCATCTTTATGCTTATCAGTGGTTTTGTCATTTTTAAAACAGTAAACATGAGCAATTTAAGTTAGTAAATAAAGACACAAATAATAGGATAAATGTTTGGTGAAATACTGATATTAACGTGGGTGTCTCTTTTTCCTTCTCCTGAGTACTTGGCCTTGTTGCTAGGTGGCCTACGCTGACAATTTGCTTTGCAGGAAAAATAAGAATTTCATACGGAAAGATTATATTTCAATTCTGCCACTCAAAATAGAACCTTCAGTGAAAACTAGGCTTTGTCAGAAAAAAATCGTCTCAGTGCCTCTGGCCCCCGTTTGGCCAACCTGGATAGACTGGGCCCCAAGATTTAGGTAAGTAAAGGGTCAGGAGAAGGAAGGAGGGGAGCCCACTCTGCCCCCAGGGATGTGGGCGGGGGTGCGCTTTGTCCCCCCCATCTCCACTCTGGGAGGAGACCGCCATCAGGGAGCCGGCACCCGCGTGGCGTCCCCCGGACAAAGTGGGTGTCAGACTCAAGGGAAGGCATCCACAGCATTCTGAGTCTTTTTGGGTCTAGTTTGTCACATTGCGCTGAACTCAATGCGCTTGCAATGGAGTCCCCAGGGTGGCCCTGGCAGCAACCCAGGGCCCCCAACCCCGAGCCGGGCAAGCCTGTCCCGAATGCTGGGATTTCTTCTTTGCTATGAGAATTGACAAACAATTTCATTTTCCCTGACTGGTCTGAAAACCAGGAGCCCGCACCTTCCTTTGTGGTGGTACTGGGACAATGACGGTGATGCACAGAGAGCACAGGCCGCCAGCTGCCAGGCCCCACCTGTCGCTTTGCAGGCCCGAAGCCCCAGAGTTGAGCATAAGGCCCAGCGCGAAGCAGTGAAAGCTCACCAACCTGCCAAGCTGGTTCAGAAAATTCCCCCTCGAAGCGCCTCTGGGCCGCAGTGCCCACATCTGTGAAATGGGGAGTTTGCCATATCTGACCCCAAGCCTCCCTCCATTTCTCCCATGAAGACCTTGGGACCCCCTGCTGGGAGAGCTTCTGTGTCCAGGGATGTCCACCTGGGGCCCCGGGCTCTACCTGGGCAGTGCTCAGGTCCCCGGATAAGCGGGGCTTCTTAGAAAGGGTCTAAAAGGGAATCCCCCTCTTCCTGGCCCCAGCGAATCTGAAAATACTTGGATGTTCGTGGATCCCCTAAGAAGGAAGCAGATGACACATTCCAGAGGGGAGCCTGAACTCAATTGTCATGATTATGGAACAAACTCTCTCATGTGAGACAGGCCTTTATGAATAAACTAAATACGGCTCATATTAAAGGTAATGGTGCACACGATTGAAGAGCTTGATAGCCCTCCCCTCCGGCGGCCTTCCGGCAGAGTGTGGGCTTGGGGTCGGGGGCTCAGCTCTCATAGAAGCAAATCCAGGTGTGTCCCCAGGCCAAGGGGGGGCCTGCACCATCGCCCAGAGGTGCCGAGGCCTAAATCCCCAGCCCTGCCCTCCCCTCCCTTCCTCCTCCAGGGGAAAAAGGTGAGTCAAAGCCCACAGTCAATGTGAAAGAAAGACAATCAATGTGAAAGAAAGCGAAAATTCATCCTTCTTCCCACCCCTCGGTCACTGCCCATCCGCTGAAGCCCTAAAGCCCTGGATGGATCTGAGCACTGCTGTTCTCTGGGGCTCTGCCTACTCTTCTCACTAACTAGAAAGGTGCTGTTGACCAGGAAAGGGTCCCTTAAAGGTAAGGCGGGCACTTGGCCATCCCTGCCTCCAGCTTACTGGCCCCCGGTGTATGTCGGCCTCTTGCCTGGTCACCCGCAGCCACTTCTGATCAGCTCATACCTGCAGTCGATCCAGGGCACGGCCACAGCTCTGCTTCCCCCGAAGGTCTCCCTCCCAGCCCCTCCCCGGGGCGATATAAGGCGAGGCTCCCTGTTATACCCAGCAGAGGCCCACACACCTTAGCCAGGTGCCCCAGGCCCCCCCATCCCCACCCCGAGCTTCTCCATCCTGCTCTCTTGGGAGTCCCGCCCCGAACCTGTGAGAATCTCTGCTCAGATCGGTCCAGCTGCTTCGCTCTCTGTCCTCCCTCCCTCCTCTCCATCCCACTGGGCCCTGTCCGCGGAGGTTGCCAGGCTCATCTTGTCGCCTGTTGGAATCCTACACACACGTCTTCTCTGACCACTGCAGCCCTGTCCCTGCTTCCTCAGCACACCTGTGACCCCCGACTCTCTTCTTCTTCCCCCTGACTCTGTGACCAATGACAGGTGCACTCGGCGGGGCTCCTGGTACTGTTGCTGTTGTTGGAGCCTCTCACCTTCCTCATTTGTCGGATGTGTGTCCCTGATCTCCGAGGCAGGGACCCCTGCGTGTACTGCCGTAACACCTGTGTCGCAGGTCATTAACAACCACCTTCGGGTTTCTGACTGCCCTCCCAGGCGGAGGTGCCTCCTTGCTCCTCTGAGCTACCGCAGCGCGTCGTGCCTCACTGAGGGCACACGGTGCATTTTAAAGAATTATGTGCACATCAAGGGCCAGCCCAGCTGACAATAAATACTCAATAAGTATTAGTAATTGGTATTATTCCTTTACTAGAGTTAATCCTAAACATAGTTTAGTTCCCCTAGTCAACAGGCATTCGTTCACTGTTTTAAAATATATGTTCATCACCTGCTATGTAAGACTCAGGACTCCTGGGGGGAAGGCTGCCGCACATCCCGCAGCACCGAGCTCACTGTGGCGTGTGGCAAGGGTTCATTAATTACTTGGCAGGTGTGGGAATCAATAGGTGTACCTGCCATCCCACCTGCTTTATATGTAAAGTGTGTGTGGCTTTGTAACCAAAATAAATTTCAGGGATCCAAGTGGTCCAGCCTCAGAACTGTCACATCCAATGCCCAATGCCTAAAAGTAACTCTGATCTCCACTGGAATGTCTTACACGACATTAACTGGACCTGTGTGATAACTCAGAGCGGTGCTTCTTAACATGCTCTTTCTTCCGGCCGCCCCTCTTCCTCGTCTTTACTCTCGATTCCCACCCTGACCAAGCTCCCCTCTCTCCTTCTCTCGGTGTTTCCTTTCGATTGATTCTCTCTCTCTCTTTTTTTTTTTGGTCTCTGCCCTGCCAAGCAGGTGCTGCTAAACTTCTCCTTTGAGAGGAAAAAACAACCGATGACCTGAGGATTCTGTTTTATTTCCTACAGAATCAGAAAGCCTGTGGACGTGGAACGAGCTCAAAACGCTGACGCTGGCAACCCCCAGTAACGGAACTGCACGGCAAGGCCCCAGCCTACTGAAAATCTCAACTTTCCTCCTTTTAACAAAATACAAGTCTGTGGTTATTTTTAAGTGCCTCTGAAGCAGTTTGATAAAGGATTGGCACAAAATAAGTTCAATGAAGTCTCAGGGAACCTAGTTGGGTTGCCAAAAGTAAATCTTTTAAAAATAAATAAACAAAACGACTTCTAATTAAACAAATAACAGCCCACCAAGGTGCTTTGTTGATGTGCATGTTTGAAGGATGCTACACGGGCATCTCAACCTGGCTTGACTGATTCCAAACCGCCAAGACCGCCTGCACTGGGGAGTTGCACGACGTCTTAGCGGACCAGGAATATAGAAGGGCTGGGAGTGAAAAATCCCAGATATAGAACGTGGGCATCAGGGGGGGCAGATATTCTAAGAAGGGCTTAGTTATCTGCATGGAAATTGTATTATTTCTGATGTTTAGTATCCAATTTTAGGTCTTTCCACTCCGACATTCTACGACAATGTTTTTCTTGTTGTTCTTATTTTAAATTTTCATAGCATTAAAGACTTTTAAAACATGTGCCACACTGAGTTCTGTTCCAAAGGGAAAGAAAACAAAAGCTGCTCGGAGTCAGAGATGTTCGTCTGTCTTCTTCACTGCAACTTCCCTGAGGCTACCATACACCCTAGCACAGGTGTGCATGCTCGGAGAAATGTTTAAAACTTGCAAAAGCCTCCATTTAAAACAAGCCAAAAAAAGTTAGACTTTCCCAATCATCAAGTTCTCCAATCAATGAGAAGAAACAGTGAAGACAAGGACAGTTTTTAAATTATATTTTTTTAAAATCATGTTATTATTGATCCAAAACTGCTGACACAGAGGGTGAATGGAGAGGCTTAGTAACAGCAAAATCATGCTCTCTACCATTTATGTGCAGACACTGTTCTAAGTGCTGTGCCTGTGTCAACTGCATTCGCTCTCCTAATAATGCTGTGAGCTGGGTGCCATTGGTGTCCTTATTTCAACAGGTCAGAAGTGGTGGCACACAGAGGTTCAATCACTTGGCCAAGATCGCACAGCTAGTGCGTGGGGGAGCTGGGATTCGAACCCAGGAACCTGCTCCAAAGCCTGGGCCCCCAAACCCTGCACTCTGCTGCCCCAAAGGCACCAAATTAGAACTACCAGTGAGAGAGTGGGCTCCCTGGCCCAAGGCTCAGCTCCTCGATCCCCAGCCCTATACTTATTTGAGCAGGAATATTCTAGAGGAAATTCAGACATCACGTGGAAGGAAGACGGTTCGAACTAAATGACTTTTACGGTTTCTTTCAACCCTGAGATCTACAATTCTAAGAAGGATGGTGTCTATTTCTCTAACATATTGTATCTACATTCACTTTTTCCTTCAGTGCACCCAGTATGCTTGGGTTTACATGAGTGAGTCCATATAACCGGCTAATACATTTGGTGGGATACAAAAGGAAATTGACTCACCCAGATGGATATCTTCAGATACCAAAGTTTGCCAGATATTTGCCAAGCCTTCCAATGAACTGAGACCCCACAAGTCAACCCAGGAGGAGCCCTCGGACACCCCAAGAGAACAGCTGCCACTTGCCTAAGAGCACAGCTGGTGAGTATCGCAACACACGATGGAGCCCCTCCGGAGTCTGCAGAAATGAACTTGGCCGAGCAAGGGAAACCCGACCGGGCGCCTAGGTGTCCCTGGGCGCTTTTTCTTGGGTTCCTGGGCCCAACCCACGAAACTTTCCAAGCTACGTTTGTGTTAAACTGTTCCTGATATGCTCCAATAAGTGTGCTTTCGACACATTGTTAACATAAGGCCAGATCTGTAATACAGCACGGACAATTAAGCGCACAATTTTTGTATAAATGCAAAATCCCTCACTGTGAATTATTTAATTAATGCTCTCCAGTTCATTTAATAGAGCTCTTTTCAGAGGCCATTTCACTCACAGAAAACTAATTTCATTCTCCGGGTTGATTTAATTAGATTGTATGATATATGGTATTGCTAATTCAGCGGCTCCGGACGCAGTGCCGGGGCCCATTGCCCCTATTGTCGGCAATCTGTCAGCCCCATTTTTAACAGTATTGAAAAATTCAAGCTTTATTATTGCTCGCTCACTCTTTCTCTCCCATCAGGAGGAAAGTAATGAGCTTTTCTTCTTACGAGAGCCGGCAGAGAGCGCGGTACCCTCAGCGCTTCAGGCGTGAGGCAGTATTAACAGGGCTGATTCATGAGTTAAGTTTCCAACTGCTCGTGGCTATTAGCACTCAGTCCTTTGGCTGTCATTTAGTTAAAAAGACTCTTCGGTTAATTCACTCTTTTAATGAGACTGTGCTATTCAACTAATGTATTTTACTGTATGAAAGGTCACACCAGGAACCAAAACAGATTGGAGGGAATGTAGCGAGAAGCCTGGCTGTCAAGAAACAATTCAAGCCTCCGAGGCATTTAGCGGCCCCTGCGTCTGTAATAAGCTACGGAACTGATGGGCCAGCATTCACCTCCAGAGTTGAGCGCCATAAATCAAGGCTAAAGAGAAGGCAGATTAATCAGAGGCTCGGACAAAAAGAGCACGTGTTCCATTACCCATATAATCACTAACATGATTGCCAGACAAGCTGAGGAACTGGATGCGGGGCTGGAAAAATATAGTTCAAGAGAGCGCTGGAACTCAGTTCTGTTTAGCTGCAAGCACTAAATCTTTTCATTAAGGCCCCTTGCCTCCATTTTCTGAGCCGCTGCCCTGGGTGGGGACCGAGGAGGGGAACATCGACGGGGCGGAGGTTTCAGTGGGTAGGCATGGCCGGCAGGAGAAGGCTGTGCCAGGCGGGGGCGGCTGGATGCTCCGCAGGCCGCGTGCACGGCCTCAAAATGTGGCACGGGTGCGGCTTGACAAAAGGGTCCAGCCGCGCTGGGCTGCGTCAGACCCGGTGGGAACCTCCATGCCCATCCTCGCCTGGACGCCCGTGGACAAGGACAGCAAGGCCAGATCCACGGCACTGATTCAGCTGTTTCTTTAGGTTCACACACGTGTGCGCGGACACACACACACACACACACACCCCTCTGCTGTCTTGCATTATCTTGCCAGCCGACGTGCACAGAAAGGCTCAGCCTAGATGCCATTTATCTGGATTCCTAAAGTGCTCCCCCCGTCGAAAGCCTCCAGACCACATTAGCTCCTGAGGACACAAGTGAGATGGCTGGGTATCGTTACCTGCTGGCCTCCCGCAAAATCCCCTTTGTTGGTAATGATTTGCACATCAAGTTCATGGTTTCCAACGTAGGCTAATCACAAGAAGCTGTCTGCGCTTGGTGTTGGGCCCCTCCCCTCCCCTTTGGATGCATCTCTGTGCAGTTCATTCATCTAATGACCGTCCCTGGGAAGCTGAGCGACCAATACCTGGGCGCGGGGGTGGGGGGAGGGGAGGAAGACAAATTTTCTTCTGAACACGAGTTGCCTCCAACTGAACAGATCCCACCCATTTGAAATTCTGCCGGCTCTCCCAAACCGGGAAACCGTATGCTTAATTAGGAAACATCTGTTGCCGAGAACACCCCCTCGCTTTTGCGGCCAGGATCTCGCGGTATGAATTTTAAAACCTGTCAGCAAGGGATCACAAAAGCTCTGGGAGCAAAGAGCTGCTCACGTTAACCTCTGAACCAGATAATCTAACAGTAATCCATTCAGAACTAATCAAACATTTACAGAACCGCCCCGGCATCCTGGCAAACAATTCGTCATCTTCACGCACTCATTACACTTCCAACATCTCAATCTACCTATGCAAATGAAGCGAGGGGGCTGACATCGGCCCCGTGTACAGAAATTATAAACAAATATTCATCCATTATGCCGCTGGAATTTAACAGCTGAAGTACTAACACTCACTGAACTCCCAGCCCCGAGTATCAATTATTTATGAACCTGAAACTGACAGGACTGTGTAGGTGAATTAGCTGCATATGTCAAGCTTTGTTATAAATCCCAACCTACTGTAAAACTCATTTTCATAGAATGTATGTACAAGCCTGACAATATATCAACAGCACGGCATTAATAATTTAGAAGAATGGGACCGTAAGGGAACACCTTGGAAACTGTGCTCTGCTCCATAGTTGATATTACAAATAAAACAGTCAAATAAAATGAATTTCCCATAAACAGAGAATCAAATAAAACATTTGCTCCATAATTTTATTTTCAATTTTCAAAAACATGCCAGTTGATGCTTTCGTGTTTAGGTACCACACCATCACCCTAAGTCGCCTTAATTTCTGTCTTTCTTTTTTTTTTCCTAAGGAAATGGCAGGGAAATTTCTGATCTCATGATGAACGAAAGGTTTTCTTCTCTTTCCTTTATTTTTATGACAAAATAAGTGCGCGGTCGAAGGGGAGCTGAGTTCACACGGTGTTGTTTGCCGTCGTGAAATTGTTTGCTATGGTTTGCCGGGGATCCGATAAAATGAGGTGTTCCGCAGCAGTAGAGACAGTTAATTGAGACGGTATTTCTCCGGAAAATGATAGGATTTTCCCAACTGTCACTCTCTCTTCCGAAAGGCAGAAGTGCACCCAGTTCTGAGATCTCAGTGTCTGCCTTGATTTGCAGGGTGAAGGGATCTCCTGCAGGTCCAACCTGAAAATGCCACCTGAGAGACTAGTGCTTGTCCCCGGTGGGGCAGGGGGTGGGGGGCCAGGGGCGGGGAGAGCCGTCTGGAACCTCTGCCACCGCGGATGAGCAGAGAGGAGCGTCGCCCCATCCCCTTCTCCGTCCCGCCTTTCCTCTCACTCATCTCCACCTTAACCTTCGCAATCATTTTTAGGCGACTGATGCTCAACTGCGGGGACTCTTTGTCACTGCTAATGACTTCTCCCTGTCCATCTTCTCCTGACTCAGGATATTTATGGCCCCATGGCCACATTTGTCAACTCTGGCCAGTGAGGAGGCATTCCCAGTGGGAGGGAGACTTTGGAGTGCATTCTGGGTCCTGGGTCCCCATGGGCATCAAGCACACCTTCTCTCTTCCCATTGTCTGCTCCCCACCCGCTGTCTTTCAGGGTGGGGAGATCCGAGTGGCCCTTCTCTAACACCTTCTCGCATCCCTGCTGGAGGTGGTCCTCACTCCCTCCCAAGGCGAGGTCCCTTCTGAGGCACAGTAGCCCCGGGCAGGTGAGCTGAGAGCCTCAAACACACATGCAGCACCTAACAGGCAGCCTGTCCCAGCCCCCACCTCACTGCCATCCAGGTGCCAGGCAAACGGGGAACAGTGGCCAGAGCCCCCGGGGCTCCACTTATTCCCATGAAGCCAAAGTAAAAACTAAACACTTCTGCCAGCTCACAGCTCAAAGGCACAGGCTGCACTTCAACATCCCCTGGAGATGGGCTGGCTCTCTGGGTCTCCACCCCGGAGGTGGGGCTTGTGTCACTGCAGGTGGGGATGGCCACAGGCAGCAGACAAGCACCTTCTGAAGTCTCCCCCGCCACTCTAGCCCTCTCTACACCTACTAACGCAGCTCCGTCTCCTCCTCCGCAGCCTTTCAGGTCCCCGTGAAGCTTTCCAAGTTTTTCAAATGGCCTTTAGTGGAGGGAGTCCTGGAGAGGAATTTTTTTTTTAAGGTACTTGAAATTGCTGTCGGCAAGGTGCCTGCTTAGCAACCTGGTTGGGTTGTGGAAATTCTCATTCGTGAACCTTGTTCTGCTCATAGGAAGACTCTTTGCTGGCTCCTCCTTTTTAGCCCGGCTCCCAGGGCCTTGGGGAAAGTACCGCTCCTTTGCATGCCCTAGACGGGCACAAGCCACTTCCTGCGGCCACCACTCTGGCACGTGCACAAACACACTCAACCGACTGTGTCCAAGGCAAGGGGAGTCTCCCGGTCCCTTTATGAGTGCACGTCCTGCGTCCAAAGTGGCAGCCACGTGGGGAGGCAGTGGCGTGAGTGCGTCGGAATTGGACTATGCCGCTCCCTCAAAAACTCACTCAGGAGAGCGAATTGACTAGAATGTGTGGAAAATGTGTGCCATTATGCGAAGGACTGTGAAAGTAGCCTCGAATGTTCCCAGTTTTATTAAATGCTAAAATATTTACACTCTTTTTACCTCAATCAGGGGGAATCATTTGGATCTGTTTAAAAGGGGAAAGAATTAAGAGAGCTGACATTTCCAGAAGAAACAACGCCAGCACGCACGACTAGAATGGAAATGAGGACCTGCAGAAGGTCCTGGCAGAACAGCTTTCATTCACACATGGGGATGACCGCTGAACCCAGCCCCGCTCCAGACGCATGGAAAGGACAACAGCTCCAACTCTCTGGGGCCAGGGGCTGCTGGGTGTGTTCACACTTTCTGGGGTTCAGTATTTTGAGAATTTAAAGAGCATTTCTTTCTTTTCTGTTTATGATTCCCTTCCCATAGCTCCTTTTCTTCCTTCCATGGGTCACGCAGCACCAGGGAAGGGGCGGGGGGTCAGTTTATTCCCCAGAACAGCTCAAAGCACCACAGCTGTTATGGGCACTGTGTTCTATGGAGGAGGAAAATATATATTTTGGTCTTGAAAGTTATTGCTTCAACTACCTGGTAATTTCTTAAGCAACCTTGGGGTGGGCTTTTAAGAGGTGGGTTTGAGAGCGGTCTGGGGAGACTTTCTCCCTGGGCACCACCATTTAAACCTGTTGAATGGAAGCAGAGACCCCCTTCTACCCTCACCCTGCCCGGGAGCCTGCCGGGACAAGCGGCACATCCAGGGCACCTGGCCCCGGGCTGGGCTCTGCCTGTGGCTTTGGTGGCTGTACCCTTTACAACAGTCAAAATGTAGAAACAGCCCAAGTTTCCACCAGCTGACACATGGAAGAAGAAAATGGGGCAATGCCATATAATGGAATATTACTTGGGCATAAAAAGGACTGAACCCCTGGCACAGACTGCAGCGCAGATGAACCTCAAAAGCGCTGCGCCGAGTGAAAGAAGCCAGACGCAAAAAGTCGCATGTTCTATGACCCCATTTATATGAAATGCCCAGGACAGGCCAATGCACAGATGGAGAACGTGGGTCGGTGGCTGCCAGGCGCTGGGGGCGGGGGGAAGGGCAGTGATGGCTTAACGGGTATGGAATTTTATTTGGAGGCGATGAAATGTTTTGGAACTCGATAGACGTGGCAATTACACAATGTTGTGAATGTATGTAAGGTCATGGAATTGTTCACATTACAATGGTTACTTTTATGTTATGAGCATTTTGCCTCAAAATAAATTTACGTAAGTATCACCTATCGTGGTCCATTCACGTGAGTGGGGAGACCCAGGCTCATGGGCAGATTCTCCTGGCGATCGCCAAAGGGCCGCCACTCTATAAAGGCCACCTTAGTGGGCAGGGTGCAAGCCATGGAGCCTGGAGTGGCCACTCACGGGCCAAGAGGGTCCCCTGGCTAAACAATTTCACCCAAAGGCTCACCCCATACCTTGGGTCTCTACCCACCCATGGCGGGGCGGGAGGGTTGTTTTCACCTTCCAGCTACTGTGAGCAGTGTGGCTGGGAGTATTCTTTGGATGTGCTGTGTGGGCTGGTTTATCTCTGTAGGTGTCAGAGGACCTTAAGGATATACCTGGCTGTGAGGAGGACGCGAAGTGCAAGGGCCCCACTTGGCTGCATGGCGGCAGCACACAGCCTAGGCACAGAAGGTCACTCAGGACACCTCTGAACTGGAGCCACCGGCGACTTTGTTTCCTCAGAGACAACACCTGTCCCTTCTGACTGGGGGCCTCTGCCACTGAAGCAATTCGGACTAAAGACACCCTCCTCTCCTGCACCTTCTACTCTCTCAGCCTTCTCTCTCCTGGTCAGCGTCCCACCTACCTGTCGTGGCCTCCAACCCTCCACGGCTCCCACTCTCTGTCCCCCCGTTTGTGTCTCTAGAACGAGCCGTTGGCGCACTCTTCCTCGTGCACCCTGAATTCCCACCCCCCACCGCAGGCCCAGGTGCACTCATCAGTGACTACGGTCTCTGTCGGGGGAAGCCGTCCCATCTGGGAACTAGCAGGGTCTGCTTACATACTGGGTGCCTGGGCAGTGCGGCGGAAGCCAGTGTGGTGAGGCCGTACGTCCATCTTGCTGGATGACCCTCAAGAGGGCCAGGCTCCATTAGTCCCCGATCTTCTGACGACGCCTCTCAGGACAGCCTCTGGCTCACACAGCTTCAGTGTCACACGGCCCTTCTGTTTTGCACGTTTGCCAGGCCAGAAGGTTCCACTTTAAATGCGTCGGTTTGGGTGCTGACCTTTTCTAATCGGGTGGTTCTGCAGCAGCCCAAACTCTGGACACACCTACTCAACTGGGGGAAGCGGAGAAGGAAGTAGCTGCCTAGTGTCCTAACGCTGCAGATGGGTGACCTTTGCTATTCTAATTGGTCAGCCATTGTCTTTGAGAAAACCAAGGTCCTGAGCTTTCTGTTGCGCCAACCTGCTGCAAGGCGGGGACAGCGAGTGAGAGCTCCATGCGGGGGACCTTTGCGTTCGACCTTGCAAATGGTAGAAACCCAAGCAGACCTTGCTGGAGCAAAATGGGGGAGATACTGCTTCTAGGAGTATTCTAGGAGCATTTCTGCTCCCAGAAACCAAGGAAATATTGGGCGAAGAAGCAGCCAGTCCTCAGCGATGAACTGGAAGCAGGTAACCAAACAGTCCCACTTGTCTCTGCTTCTCTCTACACAAGGACCAGCCCTCTCTTTCTCCTTGCAACTCAGTTGTTCCCGGGTAGTTGGCGACAGGACCCCTGAATACTCTTAAATGTCCCTTCTACTGAAAGGACTCCATCCTGAAGCTGAGTCCCAAAAGGAGGCTCCGACCAGGTCAGTTTGGATCAGGTGTCCACTTTAGACTTATCAGCCATGGCTGGGTCAAGGTCACTGGAGAAGACAGGCTATTCGAGAAGAAAGATGCTTCACAGACAACTCCAAGCAGAAGTTCTGCGGGGCTTAAGGGCTGGACTGCCTGGTTCCAATCCTGGCTTCACAACTTACAAGCTGTGTGACCTTGGCAAGTTACTTAACCTCTCTGTGTCTCTAATTCCTCATGCATAGAATGGAGATGACAATGGGACCACTGGCACCAGGTTATA
Organism: Mormoops blainvillei; assembly: GCA_004026545.1. Classification (NCBI taxonomy): domain Eukaryota; kingdom Metazoa; phylum Chordata; class Mammalia; order Chiroptera; family Mormoopidae; genus Mormoops; species Mormoops blainvillei. The sequence goes on along the minus strand of PVJD01011159.1, from coordinate 29,815 downwards.
GAGAGAACTGAATTAGTCACCATGCAGAAAGTACCTGGCACATAGTGAGAACTCTATGTGATCCATTTCATTGACTATAACCTTGGAAAGGTAGACCAGGCAAGTAAAGAACGTAGACATGGGAGAGGTGCCCCAGGGTTGGAGCCCAGGACTGAAAGATGGGCTTTGGGTACAGAGCTGGGAGAAGGGCTTAGATCCGGCTGCCGAGGGCAGGGCAGGCTGGAGCACAAAAGGCCTTGAAGTTCTCACTAAAGTGCCATCCAGCGTGGCCTCCATTTCTGGGATGACCTGGAGGCTTCCTCGGGCTAAGTTCCATGTCTCCCCTCTTTTCCAGTTCATTCGGCCTGGAAGGTCCCTAAGGCCCACTCGGCTCTGCTGTGCTGCAGCGTCACTGTCACACAGGTATGAAGGGAGAGCACCATCCTCGGACAGTCTCCTGGGCAACAGAGGGCGCTGTGGGCAGGAGGGCTTCCGGAGACGTGCTCAGCTCCTGCCGCATGGGAATGACCTCGGCCAGAGGGGCAGGGGAGGTGGTAAACTGTGATCGTTGAATCAGAACAGAGGCCCAGGCCAGTCCCGGGGCAGCGCTGGGGTTGGGACAGCCCTATAGAACTGTCCCAAGTTGCACCAGGGGAACTGAGCCTTGGTACCCACTCATGGACCAGTCATTGGACAGCTCAAGCCCCGGAGCCCCGCAGGTGAAGAATTCGGCTACGTGCTGTCAGCAGCCGGGAACCTTCAGTGGGGAATGGATGCCTGTGCTGGCGGGGAGGAGGCCGGTGGCACGCCAGCCTCCATGAAGCCCCCATGTAGCCCCCATGTCCACCGCACTTTTATCTGCATCTGACTCCAGGCACTTCTCTTAAAGGCCGGAGAGTAAATAGTTTAGGCTGTGCCCGCCAAGAGACAATACACTTATATAACCATTTAAAAATGTAGAATACTATTCTTATCTCGTGAGCGAAACAGGCAGCGGGCCAGGTAGCCTGAAGGCCCCTGACGTAGGTCTGTGTCGTCCCACACGGTTGTCACCAGGAGTGCAATTACAACAACGTGCTCCCTAATGTCTTAGAGCCTCAGTTTCCTCAACCATAAAGTGGGTATACCTGTACCTTAACGTGTGTATTCAATGAGACAACAGAGAAAGAGCCCCTCACCTGTGTCCGGCACAGTCAGTCCCCTGCCTCTTCTCCTAGCCCGTCCCAGGGTCAAGTTCTTCTGCACATAGCCCAGTGTCTTGTAGCCAATAGCTCTTGATCCAGGAGCTTGTTAAAAGGCAGAAGGAACAGATTCCACCGTTTGTAGGGGGGTCAGGGATGATGCCGCTGCAGACACCCTGCTTCCTGGGAGCGCCTGGCCTCCCAGCCTCTTCTGCGTGTGGCTCCCTCTGGGCCTTGAATGTTTTGGGGTGTGTTTTGTACCAAGACTGTTCAATATACTTAGATAATAAATGGAGCCACCGATCCTACCCAATGCACTGATCACCTAATTGTTCTGAACATGCCGTCTGCAGACGATTAAATTTACAAACCATTTTAAACTCACATAGAGCCAGCGGCCCAGTTGAGGTGTGTGATGTTTGGCAGGTACATCCAGGTGGCCAATAAACCTTACTTTCTCTCTTCCCCCTCCCTCAACTGAGAGCATGGAAAATGTGTCCGAGGGAAAGGAGTTAGCTCTCTGGGGCTTTAAAGGGCCGAGCCTACCCCACCCTCCAGGGAGAAAGCTGACATTTAGCGAGGCCTGGGGAGCACTTAGGGCAAAGTCGCCCCTGCTCTCCTCGGGGACATTAAGTAGTGGCTCAGCTTTTATTGAATACGGGAAGGGCTGTGGGTTAGGAATAGGAAGAGCTGGGGAAGGACGTGAAGCAAGTTGATAGCATCGTTGTCAATGTCGTCAATGGGGCACCTATTCTGAGTGGAGCTGCTGGCACTCCCATCATCCTTGAGGAGCAGGGCACCTGGGCCTCTTTGCTTCCTCATGTAGCTGAGAAGTTAGAGGTCAGACAGCACCACTCCCAGCATCCCAACGGGCTCAGGACACCGGTATGTGTCAGGAGATGCGATCATCATGTTCTTCACTGGTTGGACCTTCAATGTGTATTTTCACGTTGAGTCATCCAAACAAGCCAACAAGATACACTTCTGGGGGAGAACGCTGAGGCCCAGGGGGTAGTGATCTTCCCAAGGTCATAGAGAAATTCCTCTGCAGAGCACAGAATTTAACCCCCAAATTTCTTATTGGAAGTCCAACTCGTTCCACTATACCAGGCTGTCTCAGGAAGGAAGTGTCAAATCCCAAAGGTTGGGACAAGCCTATGTTTTCATAGAAAAGTGATCCATGGCAGCTGGAACCTTACCTTTGTCACCACACCCTTCACTCCCAGTCCCTCTTTTTTTTATTCATCACATTGGTTTCATCACAGAGGCAGCTCTCCCATTATTCAAATCCTGGGAACTCTACCAGTCCCCAGGCGCTGGGGATACAAAGAAAAATACAGTAATGGCAGCCATGGTTAATGAAGTGTCAGCCCACTGGCAACATGGCTCCGTCCCACTCTCTGATTAGGAAGGTCAGGGGCTTCCCACAGCCAGGTGAGAATATGCTGCAGGAACCAGGGGTAGGGAGCTAATTAAACATGAGTTCCCAGTTGAAAGAACTGAATGAATACAAGTCAACTTCTCCAAGGAGACCAGGATCGAGGTGGGGCTGTGTCGCTGAAGCACGAGTGTGCTAATCATCTCATGACGAGGAAGACGACATGTCCACATCTTTGCTTGCTCGTTAGTCAAGCAGTTGAAGGACAGGCACTGACCACCCCAGTGGGCTCAGGTCATGGACTTCTGTTAAGGGATCTGCCCACCACGTTATCCTGGTTGGGGAGGCACCTGGTCAGGCCTGGCCGGGGAAACAGAGCAACGTAAGGAAGAGTAGAAAAGAAGGGATGAGAAAGGATGAGAAGGGATGAGCTGTATCCTTCTTAGAAGTGCTCGTATGAATGAATCTAGCTGACTGTTTGCTAATGGCAACTATTTGTAAGCATTCGGTTCTATTAACCCAATTTTACTAAGTATCTACTATCTGGTAGGAACAGTGTTAGATACTGGGATGGAGAAACAATGAAGACAGGCATGGATCCTGCCCTCTGGAAACTTAAAGTCTCATTTAGCAAGTGCCTGCTGTATGCCCAGCCCCATACACCAAACCCAAGGGGGTTTCAATAATGACAGTAACACTGCTTGGACCCTCAGAGGAGTTGTCATCCGTTAGAACCTTCAGGAGGCAACTGCAGATGATGATGCAGTTAGATTGCTGGCAGTTCACGTTGATGGATACTCTAGCCTTGTGGGAGAGGCAGAGCTTAAAGCTCAACCACAGTGGCACGTGGCCTCTCTCCATCATCTTTTTGGAGGCTTATAAGGCTCCCGCAACCTGGACAAGCCCCGGCAGCCCATTTATCCCCCCTTTGGATCGTCTCCATCCTGTAAGGGCTTCCCCTCCATGTCATGTTTCTAAGCCAAGTTGGTATGATACAGCCTCTTGGTTGAACACTGCACGTTTGGGTCTGTCGTTCTTCTTTTCAGGCTAAGAAGCTCAGCTCCTTGATTCACAGAACTTCCACTCTGAACTCAGCAACCAAAGGTGCCAGCAGTCCTGATTAATCTTAATCTAATTAACCCTGGGGAATCGCCTTTCCGTCTCAAGTAATCCCTGCAGGGATGCCACTGTTTAAACATAGAGCTGAATTTGTATCAAGAGCCTCAAAAACCTTCCCATATTATGATCTAGAAATTCCGCTTCTGGGAATATTTCAAGGACATGGTTCTAAATACAGTTAAAAATGATTTGTACCAAGATGCCAACTGTAGCATTACTTATACTGGGGAACAATTAGAAACCACTGAGATTTCCACAACAAGGGGAACAGTTAATTAAATATGGGCAGTCCATACATTGGGATTTGATTTTTAGCTATTAACATGGTATTTGCCAAGGGGGAGGCATAGGTAGATACACTTTGTCTCCTCGCATAACCAAAAGAAGGACAACAACAAATTTAAAAACAAACTTCCAGAAAATCAGACTGTATGGAAGTCTGGCAACCAAGGGTTTGAAGAAGAAACATTCATCCAGACCAGTAGGAGGGGCAGAGGCGGGCAGCCAGGGTGGAGAGGATGCACTGCAAGGCAGTGGTTAGCAGACCGGGTGGTCCCACATTTGCGTGCGGATAAACCGGGAGGAACAACTGGGAAGTAAGAAAGGCCATGCAACCCAGGTTTCTGGCACGGGAAAAGAAAGCGTCAAAACCTCTGCCAGTAAAAACCTGTGTGGGTTGCAGTGGCAGGAGAAGCTACCAGTCTCACAGGAGAGTTCATATGAGAACCTACAGGGCCCTAGAATGTGCACAAACCCACCCACCCTAGAATCAGCACCAGAAGGGCCCAATTTGCTTGTGGGTAGTGGGGGAAGTGACTGAGAGTGGGACAAGAGCCAAGCAAGTGACATTGTTCCCTCTCTTACCCCTCCCCTACCCACAGTGCCACAAGGCAGTGATTGTGGTTGCCCTGCCCTGGCAAATGCCTAAAGCTCCACCCCTCACAACATAACAGGAGCACCAACACAAAGAAATATGGCCCAAATGAAAGAACAGATCAAAACTCCAGAAAAAAATACAACTAAGCAATGAAGAGATAGCCAACTTAACAGATGCAGACTTCACAGCACTGGTAATCTGGATGCTCAGAGAAATGGTGGAGTATGGTCGCAAAATGGAGGAAAAAGTGAAGGTTATGCAAAGTGAAATAGAGAAAATACACAGGGAACCAACAGTGAAAGGAGGGAAACCAGGACTCAAATCAATGATTTGGAGCAGAAAGAAGAAATAAACACTCAACCAGAACAGAATGAAGAAACAAAAATTCAAAAATATGAGAAGAGGCTGAGGAACCTCTGGGACAACTTTAAAAGTTCCAAGATCCGAATCACACGGGTGCCGGAAGGAGAAAAGGAAGAGCAAGACATTGGAAACTTCTTTGAAAAAATAATGAAGGAGAACTTACCCAATCTGGCAAAGGAAATAGACTTCCAGGACGTCTAGGAAGTGCAGAGTCCCAAAGAAGTTGGACCCAAGGAAGCACACACCAAGGCACATCAGAATTACATTACCCAAGATTAAAGATAAGGAGAGAATCTTAAAGGCAGCAAGACAAAAGGAGAGAGTTACCTACAAAGGAGTTCCCATAAGGCTATCAACTGATTTCTCAAAAGAAACTTTACAAGACAAGAAGGGGCTGGAAAGAAGTACTCGAAGTCAGGAAAGGCAAGGACCTACATCCAAGATGACTCTATCCGGCAAAGCTATCATTTAGAATGGAAGGGCACACAAAGTGCTTCCCAGATAAGGTAAAGTTAAAGGAGTTCATCATCACCAAGCCCTTATTATATGACATGCTAAAGGGACTTATCTAAGAAAAAGAAGATGATCAAAACTATGAACAGTAAAATGACAACAAACAACAATCAACAACTGAACCTAAAAACAAAAACAAAACCAAACTAAGCAAACAGCTAGAACAGGAACAGAATCACAGAAATGGAGATCACGTGGAGGGTTATCAGCGGAAGAGGGAAGGGGCAGAATGAGGGAAAAGGTATGTGGAATAAGAAGCATAAATGGTAGGTACAAAATAGACAGCGGGGGGCTAAGAATAATATAGGAAATGGAGAAGCCAAAGAATTTATGTGTACGACCAACGGACATGAACTAAGGGAGGGTGGGAGGGGATGCTGGGGGAGGGTGCAGGGCAGAGGGGAATAAATGGGAGAGAAAAATGGGACAATTCTAATAGCATTACCAATAAAATATACTTTTTAAAGAAAAGCTATTTGAATCAGACCTGGACAAAGAAATTTCCCTGAGTTACAAATCCCTATAATTTCTGATTGTTAATATTAGAAATATGTACATTTTGTTCATTGAGTGGGCATTTTTACAATTTATTATTTATATGGAACAAACTGTGAATATCTTCTCTTAAAAAATTGTACTTCTGAAATTCTAAAATAAATTCACAAGCAATAAAAAAATGGTACTTGCAAAGAAAAAGTTTTAATAACCTGGTGAAATGGTTTGCAATAATGCTGAGGACAAAAAGAAATCAGGATACACAATGGTATACAGAGTTTGAGCTCAGCTATGAACTGCACAGAAGGAAGGGAATACATGAAAATGTTAATAGTTACCTCTAAAAGGTAGGCTTATGGGAGATTTTCGTTTCCTTTGTTATTCTTTTCTGTATTTGACAAGTTTTGTGTAATGAGAATGAGTTAGCTTTATAGCCAGAAAGTTATTCTTAAAGGAAGCGATAAACCCAGCTGAACTGTCGGGGCAACCTAGGTGGAGGGGGTCTGGCGGCCAGGTTCAGCTGTTCAGATGTGGGAGAGACACTCGCCTTTGCAACATGCCACTGATATTCCTTAAGCCATTAAATATATTTCATAATTACAACTGCTTGTTCTAAATTGCCTGTTTACTCTGTTAACGATCTTTTTTTGTGAACCACTGTTTACAAATAAGGCATTTCCTAGAATCTGCTAGCAATTAGGGAACTGTTCTGGCCTCCTAATGAAAAGTAAACACCGTTAATAACACCTGTCCTGGTTTATACTCGTGTTGGTTTTGTGTCATTTATAAGCTTTGGAAACAGATAATACCAACCTTTAAAAAATGCACTTAGCCTACATGCTGTTCCTATGCATCGTTTGCTACTCTCATGGCAGAGAGAAGATGTTAAGACGAGATAAAGAAACAAGAGGTTTCCCTCCTTCGGGTTGATTTTCATAAGCAAAGGTCTCCCGACAATTGTTTTTTGCTAACTTAGCTATTTCATTTTGTCTACTCACTCACATAAAGCTCATAGGCCAAGTTAAAGCCTCACGCCTCACTCAGACCAGGACCTACTGCTGGAGTTACCTCAAACCGCGGTGTGCAGACACCCCAACCTCATCCTACCTGGTCTGTGCAGAAGCAGGGAGAATACAACATGTTCTAAAAGGACAAAGTACCTGATTAGGAGAGACACACAAGTTCCAATGACAAAATTACCCAAGGAAGATGAAAGCGTATGTCCACGCAAAGCCTCGTACAACATGTTCACAGCAGCTTTATTTATAATAGCTACAGGATTTATAATAGCTACAGAATGGACAGAAACCAGATGTCCAATAGGTGACTTGCTAAACAAATGGTGGTACATCCATACAATGGAATATTACTCAGCAAGAAAAAGGAATGGATTGCTGATACACAGTACAACATGCATGAATCTCAAAATAATTATGCTGGATGAAAAAAAACCAGGCAACAAAAGAGTATACTCTATATAATCCTCTTTAAATAAAACGCTAGAAAATGCCAGCGAACCTGCAGTGGCAGAAAGCAGGTGAGTGATTCTTAGGGTGCAGGGAGGAGAGGTGGGGGCTAATGGCATGCATTATCCAGGTGGCTGTGAAGGACTCACAGGTGTGTGTGCACACTGACACTCACACATTTGGGGCAGTTCGTTGTACATTGATTATACCTCAGTAAAACGTTTTAAAAATACTCACAAACCATATCTTATCGCAACTTTCTTATAAAATTAATTGCAGTGTTAAAAAGAGCAAAAATCTACCATCACTAAATACCCTTTATGTTTACAAATTTAACAAGTAAACAAACTAGAAAGTGGTGAGGAAAAGAAAAACTAATGTTCTCGCGTATGGGATGAATCACGTCATTATCATTCTGGCTGGGTGGGAGGGTCACATACCTTCTGTGTATGTACATTCTATAACATTTTGTGTGTATCAAGTGTTGCAAATGCAATATATGAGCAAGAGATTCTGAGGGATGAAGAACAGATCGTGCGACATGAGAAGTGTTTAGAGCCCATACGACACGACCCGAAAAAGCAAGAAGTGGGGGAACGAGATTCATGAAGTGAACACTTGAGACCACAGGATCTGAACAAACTCACATACGTATTCCCACGTGTATGCTCATGGCGGAGGCTAATTCAGAAGCCTGGAAGATTGTTCTAGAAGCTAAAAGCTAAGTGGAATGAAAGGGTCGCTGCCAAGCTTTAGCATAAGAGAGAGGTCATTTCACCCATTCGAGGTCCACTGAGAGCTGCACAAAATCGCAGCAAGAGCCAGGTCCCCAACTCTGCCAGTGGACCCAGGCACAGGGGTCAGGGTCTCTTCTCCCTGCTCGTCCCTGCTGGGGGCTCACACGCTGGGCCTAGAGTGTCTCTCCCCCGCTGCAGACCCAGCACACTCAAGTTCTTCCTTTAGGTCTCACCTTGAATGTCTCCTACCCTGCCAGCTAGTTGAGAAGTTAACTTTCTAAGATCGAATAACTTATCCAAGAAAATTGATTTTCGTCTGCAAAGCGAAGGCACGTAGCAGTGGTATGATATGTGACGGCAGAATTGGTCGGGGGGGACGCCTGGACGACTCTAAAGCCCCTTGTACACTTGTCCTGGGAGTGGCCTCCTAGCTCCTGGTGCCCCTGGTGCCTCTTCAGCCACCCGCTAAGTTCTCGAAGGGGCTGCTCGGGTCGGGGCTAAACCCTTTGCCCAGCAATTCGCAATCTTTTTCCAGGGCTATGGGTAAAATTTAACTACAAATCCATTCTTTCCTAGACCTTTAAAATGGATTAAAATCAGGTCACCGGGCAGTTCCCTTTAAACATCACAGTGGCTTCTGCTCGAAGGTCCAGTCGGCAGTGGAGGGCGACTCCGTCCCCACAGCTGGCTGTCCCCCTTTCAGCTAAACACACGGCTGCGACCTTCACAGGTGCATGCGTCCTCGACTTCAGATCAAATGGATCGCTAAAGTGTACGTGCCGTTTCTGAGCAATCAGAATGGATTGTACAACCATGGATACAAGAAGCCAGAGATTCAGGGTCGGGGCGTCCAAAAGGGCAGCAAACATCAAGCTCCAGTTACACCTTCGGTGCCTGGTCCCCAACACCGAGATGAATTCCCTGCATCCCAACCACACTCTTTCCCACCTTGACTGTAGGTCCAACTGATTCGCAGCCCAGAAAAGCATGCAGAGGCGGTGAGCAGAGCGCTCTGCTGTAACAATACAATCAGATCAGACAGAACCGTTCCTTAAGATGTGCTTTTTTATCCAAGTTCAATAGCTTTCCTGAGCGTGCTGTTGATCAATTTCTGAGGACTCTAGAATTCTTAAGGCTTATCAGTGTCACAAGGCTATAATCAATGGGTTGAATCAGCAGGAAGGCCTGCAGGCCCAGCACGTGACTCCAGCTGGCCAGAAATCGGAGGGTTAAAAGAGCGCAGACAAGGTGACGTCCAAGAAAATATATTTGCTCTCCCTCTGGAGAGAGGAATTGGACCACCACGTGTGGGTCCCAGGTGAAGAATAGTCTAAGTATCAGGAGACGCCAAGCAGAGGGCGGTGCCCATTGTGGGGCGGAAGCCTGGGTGGGTGGCACGGAGGAAGGGGTGTTTAAGGCAGGCGGGCCCGGGCAGAGACACCCCTGGCCACCTCCAAGGCCCCACATGGGCACGGGAGTCCTGGGGCCCTGGAGACAGAAAAGGAGGAGCAAATGTCTGCTCAGGAAAGAAAAAAATATTAAGGGCTACAGCCAAGAGAATCTGTTCAAACTAAGGTCATCCTGAAATCCTGCAGGCTTAGACACCTAAGGTCTGGCATGTGTATTTATCGCGGATTCCTTGTTTGTGAAAGATCATAATTTAACTCTGGGGAAGAGTATTTTTGCAGTGTTTCCAAGGTCAGTCCCAGGAATGTCAGTGAATGGGAACTATTTCTTGGGAACAATGCCATAAAACAGATTATCTGGAAAAGTTCCTGAAAAAGGCAGAAGGGGGCTGAGAGGAGGAGATCTAGAACTTTCCGCCAGGAGCCAAGCTCTGCCTGAGTCCACTGCAGACCTAATTATCAATACAAACTGGATTGCAGTGGGGAGGAGGGAGTGACTGTTTTGCTTCAAACACAGTACTGGACTACTGTGAAAAACTAAAATAGAGTAAGAACCACTACATAACTATGAAAACAACCACCTGAAATATATCAGGGTTCCTTAAGAGGGGGTGGAAGCCGGAAAGGGGTTTTGAGATTGTCACCCACGCTTCCTTTGCCGGCCCCCTCCATCCCCGCCCCTCCCACTCCACCTCCTGGGAGTCCCTGACAGTTGAGTATGAGGCCAAGTTCATCCCGCTAAGTCCCAAAGGGCTGCATCTCGAACCCAGCTGTCCATATGCCTGGGGCATGGTTCTTTCCACACCATCCTATTTGCTTTTGGGGGCAAGTTTTTAGAGGAAAAATGGACTCTATGCCTTACAACAAGTGATCCCACAAGGCTACCTAAAAATTCATTTGTCCTAACGTATTTGTAACACAATTCGGATCCTTAAAAATTTGTCTCCTTGTTGTGAACAGACCCATGGCAAACGGCAAGGTCAATTTGCAGAAAACAAAGGCAACTTGCACCCCAACCTGGCCTGACGCACACTTCGTCGTTAGGGGATAGAGGGTCTTGTATTTTATGTCTGCTGCGGGTTTCCATTCGGAAGTCATCAAAGCCACCTGCACCCCAAGCCTGGCTGCTAAATCAAAATCAACAGGGATAGGCCCAAGAATATATATTCTAGAATCTTCCCTGGCTGATTCACAAGCAGGCTGGCACTCACTCAATGACCACTGCTTATGCAGAACCACTGTTTATCACAGAAAACACCAGAGTGAAACTAGCTGTTGCAACCACTCAGGTGGCCCTAGGACGGGAATGCCTCACAGGCCCGACCACACAGACAATAATTTGTTACGGTGACTAGAGAGAGAGAGAGAGACATAGATCAGTTCATTCCCAAAATGGCTAGTTTAGTTTTGACCATGCACCCTATTCGAGAATGTTTAACATCTTCAAAACATCATTTGCGCTTCCAATTTCTTTCGGAGACAACCAAAGGAATTCAGTGCAGAAGCAGCATTTGCTCCTCAATTGTGTGTCCAATTTCAGGAGCAGTCCCCCAGCTCCCCGCTGCAGGCGAGACCTCCCCCCACTTCCCCCCAGGCTTGTTGAGGTTAGAGAAGGGAACTCCGAATTTTCTTTTAGTTCTCATTTATCCTCTCTCTCCTCTCCGCAAAATAAAAATTGATCTCTCAGGAGCACAGGTATTGGCTTAGCTCGTTCTGAATTACTCTAATTTCAAGTGACTCTTTGTCACTCACCATTTTACAGGAAGCGAGTAAGATACCTATTATCCTGTTATCTCCTCCAGAAAAGAACATTCTCCTGGGAACGCACTGTTCTCGTTCCCCAGCGCCCGCTGCAGCCTTCACGGGGACTGAAGGTTTCCTTCTCCCTGGCTCTTGCACAAGAGCTGGGCTTCTCACCATCAGCCACACCCAGGCAGCTGTGTGCCCCGCCCTCGCCAAGGACAGTGGTCTGGCACTGGGGGTCAGACAGACCTGGGTACCGGTCCTGGGACTGCCACCGGGCCCCACGAGCAGTTGGCCATCCCTCGGGGCCTCTTGTTCCCACTCTGTAACATGGGAACGCTGCACTCTGGTCTGGGGTTCCGGGGGGTACATATGTGGGGAGAGGACGATTTTGAAATGGCTTCGCTCTGTGTTAGAAGGTTATGTTTTATACACTTTAATTGGGGGAACCACGTGAAACCCACGTGCCCAGTTAAATTTGAATTTCAAATGAACATCACTTTTCATTATAAGTTAGTCTCGTACAATATTTAAGACATGCTTATACTAAAAAATTATCCCTTGTTTATTGGAAATTCAGATTTAACTGGGCTTCTTGTATTGTTATTTGCCAAATCTGAAAATCCTAATTTTATTGGAATATTTTGTTAAAATGAGTGAATTAAATTCCTAGATAAAGGAAAGAATGTGCTGGGTTTTTTAAAAACATATCATTTTCAAAATAGACTTCACATACCTTATAATTCACCCAATTCAACTGTGTTTGGCATGGAGTTCTATAACCACCATGGTTTAAGTTCAGAGCAATTTCACTGCCACCAGAGAAACCCCACGTACATCTGTGGTCACTCCCCATCACCCACGCCGGACACCCTCCGCCCTGTGCCAACCTGCTTCCTGTCTATGGCTTTGCCCGTTCTGGATATCCCAGCTCTGGTATTGTATTTCCAAACACTGATACAATAGGTGGTCTTTGTGATTTCACTTGCTTACATGTTTTCGGGTTCTCGTCCACATATCTCGCTCCTTTTTAGAGCTAGGTCATGTTCCCCGGCTTGAACTGACAGCCTCTTATTCACCCACTCGCCAGCGATGGACACTTTTAGCTCGTTTCTGCTCGTTGGCTCCAGCGACCAGCAGCGCTGGGAACACCCACGTGCACGCTTTCATGAGGGTACGTATTTTCATTTCTTGGATATATACCTAGGAGTAGATTTACAGGGTCATGGGGTAACTCTATGTTTGACTTTCTGGTGGAGCTTGTTTTGTAAATAAAGTTTTATCGACACACATTCATTCGTGTAGTGTCTATGGCCACTTTTACCCTAGAACAGCGGAGCTGAGTAGTTAGGACGGAGCCCAGATAGCCTGCAAAGGCGTAAAGTGTTTCCTATCTGAGTTCTTACAGAAAAAGGTTGCTGACCTCTGACACAGAGAATAGTAAAATGTTGTGAAATAGTTCGGCAATGATGAGTTTTGAGCATGTATTGTCTTTGTCTTTGCCATAATTGACTTGATTGTAGGTCTATAAAATTTAATTTTTAGTGACGGCTGTGTTTAAAAGCAGGTTGGTAGAATTCCTGGCGGTTTCACGGTCGGTTCTTCCCCGTGAGTCCGGCCCCACGCCAGCCGCTGGCTTCGTGTCGGGAACACGCCGCAGGGCCGCACAAGGCCCAAGTCCAACCAGAGCGGCGGCTCCCCACAGACGCCCGCGGGCAGGGCGGACGGTGCAGCAGGCCCACCGAAAGTGGCCAGAGGAAGAACGCAAGGGGACCGAGGCTACCGGAGAGACCCGAGGGCCCTCCGCACTCAGACTCATTCCCACGCCAGGACCAAGGCTGGGGTGCGACAGGAAGTCTGCGTCCACTTTAGCGGGAGGCCTGTGGGCCCCACTGTCAGTGGAAATGAAAGTCAAATGAATGGATGCTGAATGCAAAAAAGCCTAACTCCATTCCTTAAAAAGCTGAGGATGCAGAGGTAGCCGATGTCCCATGGGCAGGGGTTGGGGGTTGGGGGGATGGTACTTTGTAAATTTCCTTCCATAGAATTGTTCACGCCTAATGGGGGGTCACCTGGAGAGGATGTGACTGGAACATGTTGTTAGAAGGGATGGTTCCGGGGCCAAGGTGTGCACACCGAGGGGCTGCTGGCGCTGCTTCTCTCTCTGTCTCTCTCTCTCTCTCTCTCACACACACACGGCATGATAATTCTGGGCCCATTTCTTCCCCTCCTGGCATCAGAGTTCCTGGAACCCCTCGAGTTTCTGTCCCCCCTAGAATGGCACCCAACACAATGCAAGAGTCATGGGCCAGAGGTTCAATAGCACCACAGCGTGAAAGGGCAGGGGCCTTTGAGGACAAGGTTGGGCCGCAGAACCCCGAACGCGCTGGCAGGCGCTGGCCATGGCTCTTCTTTGAGACTGTCTGTGGGTCTCCTACAGCCTGGCCCAGCCAAAGGGGCTCCGACAGCAAGAGAGAGAGAGAGCGAGAGAGAGATGGAGGACTCTCCGCCTCACCCTTGCACTGCCCTCTCCTGGTCTGGGCGGGGCCACTCTCTGGCCTTGGGAGTGAACCTGCAGTGTCCCTGGAATGGGACCCCCAAGGCTGCCAATGCCCCGACAAAATGCCCATCGCCCTGATTCAGGAGATGCTCACAGCCAGATGCCTTTCTGCCAGTCACGCCAGCTAACACCAGGCCACTCGGGAAGGGCGCTCAGAAAGACCCAGTGAAGGAAACATGGCTCCCAGCCCCAGGGACTCCAGGCTCATCTCCATCCTGCACCTGTGTGTACAGGTGCCCACAAAGCCGTTGGTATTTCTCCCCAAAACAGAGAGGAAGGGACTGGCCCAAGGTCACTCAGCTGGGCAAGGGGAGGCCAGCCCCAGAATCCAAGTCTGCCACCTACCAAGCCTCTCAGGACAAAACTCAGCTACCGGAGGAAGTGGCCCTTCCTGCTACTTCACCGTTACCCTCTAACGATGGAAGTTACCCTCCCAAGCTTTCAAAGCAACACAAAAGGCCCAGCGGCGGTTCGCATGGTGGACGAGGGGGGGAGAAGAAGACAGAAACTTTAGACATAACGCTTTTTGATATCGAGTGAGAAACGCATGGGCCGAGCAGGGCCAGAGCCTGGCATGTGTAATTTAAGCCGTGGCAGCGAGGGGCAGCGTCCACTGCAGCCGCCATAAATTACCTACAAGTGCCACCGAACAATAACAAAAAACCCGGTCATCTATTTCAGTCCCATTTACAAGAAATCAATATCAATACTTAATGCAATACTGGTGAAAAATGAGCAGAGATACAGAAAGCATAATAAACCAGGAATGGGAGGCTCACGGTGTTTCAGTTTGGAAGAAAAAAACTGACTGTCTATATTTTCACATTGAGGGATATTTCGCCGAAACTGTGTGCTGGAGGGACGAGGGTTTGCTGGATCTAAGTTTAAAATAACCTCTTTATTAAATTAAGAAAGTTCCTTGGACTGTGGGTTCCTAGGCAGATAAAGCTCATGCATATGGAAGAAGGCATTTCATCCTTCCCACTGTACTGGGCACCGCTTCTCGGATTTTTCTTGTCATAGCTTCAGTTTTATTACGCACGTCTCCCGCAGTGCTGATGCTGTAATTAACAGCCTCGCTTCGGCTTGGGGCAGAGAGGAAGAACTAATCTCTACTTATTATCAGTGTCAAACCAGACAGATTCGTGCAGCCCGGTCAGGTGTGGGCAGGGAAGCCACACGAGAGGCCCTGAGTCCATCTGTGCACGTGTACAACACATTCTCGATTCTCCGCAAAACACAGGGTGCACCCAGTCACTGTTCCTTTCCCCTGGATGTGGGGTGCACACACATTCGGACATCTGTGGCCATTCAGCTTGACCAGAATCAAGGCCACCAGACCCCTTTGCACCCCAGCAGCAGAGCCAGGCCCCCAAGCCAACCTGAGCATTGCCCAGCCACAAGCAAAGCTTAATCAACACACTGCACCACGAGGGTACCACTGTGAAAGCATCTTCTTCTCTGAATACTGTCCCCAGAGATGCCAAATGCCCCTTCCCTGGGAGGAGCATAGGATGGCCCTTTGGGCAGATGCGAAATCTTTGACGCTGTGTCACTTGTTCCAGCTGTGTCCAGTTTAAACCTCCAGTTGCATGTGCTGCTTGGAGCTTCCTCCTCACCCATCGCTGGCCAGGCTCAGGGCTCCAAGGTCTGTTCTGTTACTGTTACCCCTTCCCTCCTCACCTTGGAGCAGGTCACGTGCCTCCTCCGGGGCCCCTCTCTCCCCGCTCCTGGCTCTCCCCCAGGGTGCTGTGCCGAGATAAACCCAGGCGTGTCTGGCTGCCGCAACAGTTGCCCTGCCTCCATGCAGCCTCTACCCACAGGGAGGCAGCCAGGCCAGATGGCACACCCAGAAGCCAGCGGGGGTAGGGGGCTTGAGTGTGGGGAGCAGCTCAGCCTCATTCAGTAGCTGGGAGGTAGGGGAATGGCTCAATGCCTGGTGAAAGTTCCATATCAATAGTACCAAAGGAAGAGGTCATTGTGGACTGAGGTCATCAAGAATGGCTTCCCAACCTTGGCTGGGTGGCTCAGTTGGTTGGAGCCTCACCCCATACACCAAAAGGTTGCGGGTTCAATTCCCAGTCAGGGTGCATACCTGGTTTGAGGGTTCGATCTCTGGTTGGGGAGTAATCAATTGATGTTTCTCTCTCTATCCCCCTCCCTTCCTCTCTCTCAAATCAATAAACACGTCCTCAGGTGAGGATTTCTTAAAAAGAAGAAGGGCTTCCTGGAGATGAGGCCCCACCAGAAGCTACTGGTTTTCAGTTGTTGGGACGAGGCCGCTGGGCGACAATCTGAGGCCTCTTGCGCCTTACGCGCTGCTGGGGGTGCCCCCACGCGCAGTGGCTTCGCCGGGGAGCGATGCGATAAGGTGTGCACACTGGGGAGATGCGCCGATGGCTGGTCCAGAGGATGATGGTTGCAGCAAAGGACCAGAAGGGGCACATGAACTGGGCCGCTGGCCCGGTGAGGGAGCCCCGGGACCTTTCCAGAAGCGTGTGCACAAGGACAGAGAGGCTCCTCCTCAGCACCCGGAGCCACCTGGCTGCTCCTGCACCGTGGGGGTCACTTGAGCTCCCTGCGCCTGGACTCCCCACATCTGGCTATTTCTTCCCCAGGGCTCTGGTGTGCTGATGGGTGATGATGGGTGAAGACCGGTCCCAGGATCCCACCTGCTCCCCAGGCCTTTCCTCAGGGATGAGACATGCACATCCCACATGCATGGAATTCAGTCTCCAAACCTGGGGAAGGCTCAGCTTATCCCTCCCCTCCCAGGGGCACCAAGGAGCTCTCTCTCCCCCTCTCCATCCCCCAAAGTTAACTAGCCACAAGGCAGGAAAAACTGGTTTGGGTGGGTTGGTTGATTCCCAGTCCTTGAGATAAATCCCTGCTCTCAGACCCAGGCTGCTGGAAGGCAAGAGCGGGGTTGGAGTTCCTGGGCTGCTCCTTCCCCCCTGCAAGACTAGGACAAGCCTCTCCTGCCCTCGGTACCCCTGGCTCTTGTCTGTAACAGCATCGACTTCTCCCAGGACTGCTGGTCAAAGAGAAGCAGCGTCAGGGGGAATCGAACCAGGGACCTAGGGAGAGCCACGGAGATTCCCCATCTGCCCCCATCCATTCTGCTACACTGCTGGAGCGAGAAGGGAAAGCTTGCGCCTCCTCTCCCGAGGAACGTGCACTCCGTTTCAGAGCCGCCCGGCGCACGGCCGGGCTCCCTTGGGCAGGGCCGGGAGACCGTGTGCACGCCACCAGCTTCCCAAAGGCAGACTCCTGTGCACGGCTGCAAACACTTCCTGTTCTCTGAGAATAACCTGCCACCCTAACAGCTTGACCAGTGTCCTGTGAAGGTTCTGGAAGAAAAGCAGAGAGTCCCATCCTAATTCTTCTCAAGTGCGCTTTCCTGAGACTGCCTGCCCACCCAGGTGCCTCCCAGCCTCTTGGTCCCTTCCCAGAGGACCGCGCCAGCCTCTGTCTTGTCTCCATGAGACCACAGGGAGGACTTCCTGGGGAGTCAAGGGGTTCCTTCCTGTGGCTGTGTGTCCCCAGAAGCCTCAGGCCCAGAGCCACGCAGCTCTCCCCTGTATCTCAGCACCTGAGCTGTCTCTTCTCGGTGGATTCAACTTCCGGCTGCATCTGCCTCCTCTCCCAGGAAGTCCTGGGGGGGGAGGGACGTCAGAGACAGCCATCGCCCCTCTGCTGTCATTATCAGGGACTGGCCACGGGCCTGCAGTTACTTGGTGTCATCGGTGGACAGTGGCCCATGGAAATGTGGGGAGGAGGTGCCACGAGAGAATTCACCTGCACTGACTGTCTGCTCACTGGACACGGCTGAAAGGTGAATTGTTTCTTTCTCCTTTTGTCTTTGTTCCACATTCTAGGGAATAAAAGAATTTTTTCTTCCCTGCACCCAGCCCATCCCCAGGTGGGCCAGGTTTCCTGAGTCTAATCTCTTTGTGCTCCCATGGGACGGGGGCTGGGGTACATGTTTTAGGGATTTTAACCTCTGAAAAGAAAAAAGCTTGTTAGGAACCCAGAGACTACCCTAAACAGACCTTGTGTTTAATAGTGAGGGCAATTCTCTGGTCATCCCCGAGGGTGGCACGGGCAGGGACTCGGGAGAAGTGAGGGGACAGGGGCAGGCCCGCCTAGACCGCCACAGGTGGTGCTTGTGAGGGTTCGGGGAACGGAGGGCATGGGGAGCCCCCTGCGTGCCACACTGGGGGAGGTAGAGGAAGACGTGACATAGACACGCAGAAGAGAAGGTGAGGTGGCTACAGGGGCAGAGACTCGTGTGACGTGGCCACCGGCCAAGGACTATTGGTGGTACCAGGGCCGGGGGAGGTTGGAAACGGATCCTCCTCTGGCGCCTGCCAAGAGGGCCCCGTCCTGCCCGTGCCTAGATTTAGGCCCCAGGAGGCCGGCTTGGGCCCTCTGGCCTCCACGGCAGTGAGAGAATCAACTTCTGTTGTTTTGAGTCACCAGGTTTGTGGTCATCTGTTGCAGCAGCCCCAGGACACTAACCCAGCCCTCCCTGAGGAAGGGATGTCCTAAGGTGATTTTACCGAAAGTTCAAGCCAACGCCACACTGTGCAAGCAGGGCCATGTTCCCTCTAAAGACTCTAGGGGACAGCGACGTTCTTCCCTTGGTCGACTTGCTCTTCCTGCCCATCTGCCCACCCACCTTCATGCTGTTCCTCTGCCCCACCCTGCCGATTCAAGTCAAGTACCACCTCCCCCAGGAAGCCTCCCCTTCCTGCCTCTCCCTAGCCTGTGGCAGGGCCTGGAGTCCTGTGCTCCCAGCTCAGCACTGCGATCTATCGGCCTTCATCATCACCTGATCACTTGGCTGTCCCGCATGTGACAAGTCTTCTCATGGCCCCTCCCCCATGTGTCTCTCTCCACCCTTCTTACTAAGGGGCCAGTCAGGTTGGATGAAGGGCCCACCCTACTCCAGTATGGCTGCATGTTCACGTGATCACAGCTGCAACAACCTTATTTCCAAATAAGGTCACATTTGTAGGAACCAGGGGTTAGGACTTCAACGTACCTTTTGAAGGGCACAATTCAACCTACGCCTGCCAAGCACCCTCATGATCGCACCCTTTCCCTCATGGGCTTCCCTTTGCTCACACACTCTCCCCACCCACCTGCACCCTGTCCCTCTGCCCCACCCTGCAGATTCAGGCGAAGCGCCACCTCCTCCAAGTAGCCTCCCCAGATCTCTGAGGTCAGTGTCTACTATACACGCTGAACTTCTCTGCAGTACCCATCCCCATTGTGTGTATGTCTTGGGAGGACCATCTGGTTCATGTCTGCCTCCCCCACCAGACTGCATGCTCCCTGAGGGCAGGGTCAGGCTGCTTTGCTCATCACTGTGAGCCCAGCGTGCAGAGCAGAGCGGTGCTCGGCTCCGCCAGTGCAGGTTAGGTAAGGAAGGAACCAACTGGGCCGAGAACGCTGCGTGCCCGGCTAGAGAGGCACCAAGACACCAAGACACCTCCTGGCCTCTTGGTCAATACAGGGGGCCGGGGGGAGGGGCACAAAACTGAAGTAGAAGGTGACACACGGTGCAACCCAGGGGAGGACTGCTCAGCGAGGCTGAGAGGAGGGAGACACTAACTGCCGCGGGTCAGCAAGGGTCTCAAGGCACAGCTGCCAGGTGAGCTGGGGTTTAGGGGGAAAGAATGGAGAGACGGGCACAGCGGGCAGAGGGAACAGCCTCGAAGGCACAGAGGCGAAAACAGTGAGGCCCATTCGTGCCCACGTGGACCAGCCAGAGCCAAGTTTGGGGCGGCTGTCTAAGAAAGGAAATGCTCCGTGGATGAGGACATTTCTCTACGACCCATCGCCTCCGCACCTGGAGGGAAGGAAATTCGGGGATCGAGTTGCCTTTGCAAAGGTGATTGGAGGGGCCTGGCTGGTTCTGCATCTGACCTGAGCCCTGCAGTTGTAGGCACGAAGCTGCAGCCCCCGTCACTGCATAGTCCACATCGGGGAGCAGCTCAGGAGGCCCGGACACTGGGACTTTTTCCACAGGCCTCTGGGAAAGCATGGCCGGTGCCCCTCAGGAAGCTGGGAAGAAGAGGGCCACAGCGCAGACGTCCCCTCCCCGCGGCTGGCCTGGCTCCTTGCCCCTCCAATGGACAGAGCAAGGCCCAGGGCAAGGCCTGGCCTCTACACAACACCCCCAAATACCCAGGGCCGCCTCACCTTCCCTTCCCAAAGCCCCAGGCTCCTAGCCGGCCGCCAGAAACACCTCCAGCAACGCTCCGGTGTGATGCAGTGCTTTTACTTCCCGAGCGTGACTAATCCAATTTGTCCCCTCCCTGCCACAGACACGGCACGGAGTCCTTCGCGCTCTCCTCCACCCCGCGAGAGCGGCCGTGGTGCAGGAGAAAGCCGTGCGGATCAATGCGGGGCGGGCTGCGCGGGCAGGCAAACCGCAGGGGTCTGCGCTGGGGATAACCGTGATTAATCCCCCGGCCGGCAGAGCCCTCTTCCCATCGTGCCCTTGGGCCGCTCAGGGCTAAGGACAGCACTTCTGACGGCCGCGGCGCCCAGCCATTCATTACCGTGATGTCCCCATCACTGAGCCTACTGATGAGAGTATTGATCCCAGGAAATAATTACATGAAATGCATCGCAGCAAGCGCAGGCCACTGTCTTCGTAAGTATTTATTGGCAAGGGAGGTAAGCTGTTCGTCACTTTAGAAGAGCCGCACGGTTGTGAATTAATTGATGGCACCTTTTTAAACTAACAATTGGTACTTTCCCTGGGAGGGAGAGCAGGGCAGAGGGGAGGAAAGAACAGAGAGAAGCAGCAAAACCCAACGGGCAGGCAAGGCCTAGAAAAATGGGAACCCCAGCACCCAGTAGATGGCGCTATAATCAAATCCTAAAACCTGTTACACGGGCTGTCCAGAAAAGCGTTAGGGCAGGGCTTATGAGAATTAAAGGTACACAGTTAAGTGGATTCAGGCATTTCCCTCACTTTAGATAAAGAGCTGATGAGGACGATGATGATGGTGGCAGTGGTGGCAGTGGTGGCGGAGGTGGCGGAAGGGAAGCCTCCGTGCAGAAATCTCAGACTAGGAGGCTTTCTGCCTCCAAAGGACTCAATGTGAGGAGATGGTGAGTGTCCACCCCCTCCCCCAACACGGGCCTCAGGAAAAGCCCAGGAAAGTCAGCTGATGGGGAAAAGGCCACTCCATACTGGCTATTGAGGTAACAACGAAAGATACCTTGAAATCCAGCCCAACGAGAACAAGTGTCATTCACGTGCGTTTTCCACTGGAAGGAAATTTGTCTTTGGAAAAATGGCCCTTGGACTTGAAGTAAATAAGTGGGCTAAAGCGGGGTGAGGGCTGAGTGTGCAAATGGACAGCCTCTTGCACTATCCCTTGCCCCACCGGCTTGCGCCCGAGCCCCTTCGACCCCTCCGAGTCCCTCTCGATCCCTTGGAAGAGGCTGGGGTCCCTTTGTGCAGGGCCGTGTGAGCCCAAAGGCTCTGCGGAGAGCCCGCTGCTCTGCGGGCAGCTGGGGAAGGGGGAGAAGGGCCGGAGAGCCAGTGCCTGGGAAACAGCAGCCATGGGGAGATGTGCGTCGACTTAGACACTCAGTGGGGGCCGCCCCAGGGCATGTGGCACCCTGTCCCCCCGAACCTCTGCCTTCACTCCCCAGTGGCCTTTACCAGGCCCCCTTCAGCAGCACTGGGAGCACCAAGCCACCTCCCTGAGGATGCAGAAGCCCACCCACCCACTCTCTCACTGTCCTCCCAGGCTTCAGGTTCAAGGCTGGTTAGCTGACAAATCTCCCCCAACACACTCCCAAGAAGGCACCTGCATTTTGCAAGGCATTCCAATGGTGTCTGGGAAGACTTGCAGGGATCAAGGTCAAGGCCAGGCACCTAAATTGTTGCATAGTGGCCCAATTCCTGGGGACAGCGATGGGCTGGACACAGACAGGGTTTTCGGGCTTCCCTGGGAGTGGAGGTTGTGAGGGAAGGATGTAGGGATCACACATATTTCCATGGACAGGCCGCAGCCCAGGTGACCCTGGTCCCACCTCAGGGACAGAATTGGGGCAAAGGCATCAATGGGGCCGAGGAGGACTTATGGGTCGGGTAAACCTTGAGCTTGACCCTGAAATTCAGGTAGACTGTGGCCCTGTAGAGGGGGAAGGGGGTTCAGGCAAGGGTGGGGACAGAGCAGTCAGGAGGCGAGAAGCACAGGGAGCAGTGAGCATGGGGAGAAGTGGGTCCCCCTCAAAGGCAGAAGGAAAAGATCAGAGCAGAGACCCGGTGGGATAGGGGTTTCATCAGGAAGGTCCCCTCCCGACCCCCAAATCCTCACCGGGAACACGGTGGCAGGTCCCCACAGGGCGGGCACCGTGTGCTTGCCATAGGCCTCCAGACTGCTGGTGTGGCAGGCTTGCTATGGATCCACAGGGAATGGCACAGGGCGTGCCTGCGGCAGTAAAGCCACAAAGCCACGAAGCCAGCCTGCTGTCACCCCTGTCATTGTCAGCAAGTCTCCTCTCTCCCAGGGAGACGCGCACACTCACTGGGGACACACTTCATTCCTACTTTCTCAGGGAGGCACCTTCTCACGTAAGACTCTCTGCCACCCCTCCCCCTGTGCAGCCTGGCACAGGGATCAGCAGTCAGCCGGCGTGGGGCTCAGCCCTACCGGGCCCGCCACCTCCCATAGCCCTTAGCGGCAGCCCCAAGAGCTCATCGCCTATGGAACCACAATACACGAGCCTTTTATCCAACTGGAAAAATGAATTAGAGGTTCAAAACCAGAGGGAGAACTCTGAACCAGCCTCCATACAACCGTTGCGTGGAAACGTGTCAGCCGGGTTGGAACCCACTCTTTGCTGAATTCAAGTGGACGGCAGCCTTGGATGCAGCGCGCTCACACCTGACCTTCATTTCTGCCCCAGGCCCAGGACACAAGTTCTCCAAGGACCTCTGCCCACCCCTGCTGGCATCTCCTTGCATCATTGACCAAGGAGGAGCTAAGGCAGGGCTGGGCCCTCAGACGCTTGCAGGGTACAGTGAGCACAGGGGATGGTTAACTTTATGTGCCCGCTGGACTGGGCACGGGGCACCCAGGTGAAACACCGCTGTGGGGTGTGCCTGGGAGGGTGTTCCATAGGAATGCACGAAGTCAATGAAGCAGACACCCTCCCTGACGTGGGTGGGCACCACCCCATCCTGTGAGGGCCTGAGTGGAACAAAAGGCAGAGGGAGAGAGAACTGGTCCCTCCCTGCCCACCCACTTGGGCAGGGACACGGGTCTCCTCCCACCCCTGGACTGGGACTTGCACCACCAGTTCCCCTGGGGCTCGGGCCGTCAGACTCGGACCAGAGCTCTACCAGACGGCAGATCATGGGCCTTCTTGGCCCCCTAATCACGTGAACCAACTCCTGGGACCTAGGAACGAGCACCCTGTTGGTTCTGCTTCTCTGTTAAGTCCTAACTAACACAGCACTGAGTAAACACCCGCAGGCGGCAACACCAGTCCAGGCCGAAGAATCCGCCAAAGGCAGGCCTCGCAGCCGGTTTTATCTGAATCGCGTACCGGTCCTTTTAGCTGCTTCCCAACCAAGCCATGACTTCTTCCTCAGGGACAGCTCCGACACCCAGGACCCCTGGTGCTGGTGGGACCCTGGAACAGGGAAGACACAGAGCTCACTGCTTGATGCAGGGCTCAGTTGGGTCTCTCTCTTTTGAGAGGCATCGTTAGGCAGCGTGTCCCCCCTGCGTTGCAGGTGGGGTGGGGCTGGCAAAGACCTGGGGCCTCAGAAGCCGCAGGTGCAGGGGCGGAGGGAGAAGGGCAGGAAGGCAGCCCGGCAGCGGTCCCCTCAGCCCCTCTGCCTTTCGCTCTCCACAGCCCGCATCAGGAGGGGCGGTTTGCTTCCAGTGAGTAAATAGTTAGACTACCGCATTTATGGATTCAAAGAAAACTGCTGCAAAGTCAGAAAACTTTTTCATAAATCACATTCCCTGTGAAACACTTCTTACTTTCTGGACTATTGACCCACGGGCAGGTTTCCTTGGGCTACAGAATTTCATTTAATCCATAGTGGTTTCCTGCTAATAAAGGATTCCAGCAGCTGTGAAAGTCAGTTCTAAATGCACGACGTTGCCACTGCAAGGTGGGGGGGGGGGGTGCCAAAAATCGCAATTATGCCTGATAGTTCTTACCAACGCTGTATTCCCAATACTCATTGGTTATGAATCAACCACTTAGATGGCGGGCCCAGAACAGCTCGCTAACGATGACTGTAATCCCACATTGTGTTTTCATTTGCATCGTCCTAGAGGCACCCGGAGCCCATGTGTCATGGCCTCTGGCACTGGGGTGCCCCAGAAGGAAACTGACTCTGGGCCACTTAGAAGAAGCTGGTCTCTCCACTGTTCTCAGCGTCAGCCCTGGGGTTATAAAACTTTAAATGCACTGCAGACCTACTCTGTGTCAAGCACGTGGTAGGCATCCAGGAATACTTCCCAGGTAAATGCACGCATGTGCAAATGAATGAATAGAAAGCTATAAAGTACTTTACAACTCAGAGGGATGATGAATCATTGTTACTGAATGGCACAAGCTAGTGGCTACAAAGCTTCCTCCTAAGCAATGATCTAGCTTTGAAAATAATGGAAAGCATAGCTTCACCCCTCCATTCAAACAACAAATCTTTTTTTGAGGGCCACACTGCAGGGGCTTCTGGGAACAGAGCCGTGAACAAGAAAGACACAGCTCCTGACCTCGTGGAATTTAACCTGGCAGGGAACCAGGGAGTAAACAAGTAATTACACAGACGAGCATTTAATTACATGTGCAATACAAGCCACGAGGAAGAGTGTAGGGCCCTGTGACAGCAAACAATGGGCCTGCCTGGGCTTTGGGGTCAGGTGTCCCTACAAGTGTGACATTGAAGCTGAGACCCGGGGAGGAGTAAGAGATGGGAAGACTAGGGCAAAGCGAGAGCATGAAAGCATTCCAGGGCTGCACGGGGGTAAAGAAAAAAGACTCTGAAAATGGGGGGAAGAAGGCGTGGAGGAGCAGGAACCTGACCTTGGGGCCAACAAAACCAACAAAGGTCCCCTAGCACGTGCTCAGTCCAGCTGCTGTGGGCCGGCAGCAGTAATGGGGGGAAGCAAAGTCCAGTTCCCTGGACAGAGGTAAGAGAATGCCCTGGATCTCGGAGGTCCCCTGCACGTCCCCCTCTGTACCACAGGGACAAAGCCAGGTGGAATCAAGAAACCCTCCCCTGAGGGGCTCTAGGCTGTGGTCAGCCAATGAACGAATGAGTTTGCTCTGCAGGATATGGAAGTGGAAAAGAGGAAGGAGCCATTATTATTCTCCAGGGGCTGCTTCAGGCCGGTAGGTGGACAGAGATCAAACCTACAGAGTGAAGTCCAGTCACCCACTTTGGAGCCGCAGGCTGGCGAGGCTGGCGGGGCGGCCCCCCTGAGGCTGCGGAGGCCCGGGGTGGGCCCGGGGGAGATGCTGTGCATCTCCTGCCCCACAGCTGTTACCCAACCCCTTCCCAGGTCACACGCAGCCCAACGTCCTGGCCCTGACTGGCATGGTTCAGTTGGTTGAGCATGATCCCGCTGGTTCGATTCCCGGTCAGGGCACATGCCTAGGTTGTGGGCCCAAGTGAGAGGCAACCAATCGATGTTCCTCTCGCATACTGATATTTCTCTCTCTCTCTTTCTCCCTCCCTTCCCCTCTCTCTAAAAATAAATAAATAAACTCAAAAAAAGAAAAAAGAAAAGAAAAGCCTGCCCTCCTGTATTAAATTCCTTTTTCCTTAGGATTCCAAAGAGTGCCTCCATGAGCCTGGGGACAACGCCGTCCTGGTGAAGAGGCTCGCCCAGGACTACAGTGCCTCATCAGACTGCTACACTTCTCCCAGGGTGTCTGCATGTAAAAGTCACTGCTTGGAGAGGTCCCCCGGTAACCGGGACAGATCTGCGGGGGCATGGGGGGGGCGCGGGGCGTCTTCAGGCAAGCCTCAGGGGGGTCAGCCCTGTAGCCATATGCAGCTGTGAAAGCAGGTGGCATGCACGTATTTGGTGACACTGTAGGAAGCGGGTCAACTGCCTGGACACAAACACATCTGCACCCGGTCTGGGGGCCAGGCTGCTGGCAGTCTCAGCCCCCAGGTGAGGAGAGGGAGAGTCCCAGCTACTTAATTCCTCTGATACTTCTTCCGAGCCAAAGTGAAAGCTTCAAAAATAAGTACAGAAAATGCACAATGCTTTTGCCAGTTGTAGAGGTGAATTCTAGTTCTCTGTCACACTCTCTGTGCTCTGGGAGGCGAGACTTCTACGGGGACCCTATCCTGCTGAGATGGTGCTGGCAGCAGGGGGCAGGGCTCATCACCGCTAAACCACTAAACCGGGCTGAACGGAGCTTTCCCCCCAAAATCACAGCCCTAAGGCCATGCTTAACCTTCCGCACCGCATTTCCAAATCGTGAGAGCGAGCAGATTTTCAGAATAGAAGTGTGACTAACAAGTAGAAGTTGATTATCCAAGATCTCACGAATTAAATTCCCGGAAATTCTTATCTCAGAAAAATTACCACCTTTTATCTTTCAATAGGGTAATCAAAATTGCACAAACTCTCACACCCCTGGCAGGCAGGGAACCCAAAGCCAGAGCTCCCTCACCCCTCCCGGCAAACAAGTCTACTTCCTCTTCTTCCTGCGAATTTGATTGTCTAGGTTTGGGTCTGAAATCTTTCATGTACATGTCACTTGTATAGAATTTTACGTCACGGCATTGACAACGAGAAGCTGAAAAAGAGACAAAGAGAGAGGGCAACTGAATAGATTGATTCAACCACGCAGATCAAGGCTCAGCACCCAGAGAAACGGGAGGCTCGTGCCCCTCGAAGAGGGAGCTAAGGCCACATCCCGGGCTCGCATTTCCAACAGACACCATTTGAGAGATGTCCTGCTCTGAAACATGGGAAAATGAGAAATTATAGAGCCTATCTAACAAATCAAAAATAAATGAAGTAACAACATAAAGGTAGATTTACCATTATTTATAATTTACCATTTTTACCTTGTTTTCAATTGTCTCTCGTCCTCTTCATTTGAGGAGCCCATTACATTTTATTATGCTAAACCCTATCTTCTGTCACATAAATTACAGTTAAAGATCTTAATATTAAAGCCTCTTAGCTCTGAGATCATATTTCAAGCTTTGTTCAAACCAGACGTTAATGCTGGAATTGAACACAGAACACTTTGTCATCATTACCTCTGATCTCAAAAGTATAATACAATTTTTGCTATATATGGCACAAAAATGCCTCTTGGTATAACACTGAATTATGGAGATATATTGATTTCTGCAGTATTTTGACAAAACAATAAAACTAAACCTGTTAGCTCCTAAACAGATACCCAGACGTCCACCCAGCCGAGATGACGACGGTCATGAAGATAAAGGTTCCATTGAGCCCAGTTAGGACAGGAAGCCACTCCAACCCATGTTCGTCTGGGCACTTCCTGCAGCTCACACTTTGGTGGTCCCTTTCTCTTCTTGGGGGCAGAGTGGGAGAGGGAAGAGAAAGCAAGGGTTGGCTGGGGTGGGAATTTCAAACCAGCCCTCCCTAACCATCGGGAGATCTCGGGGTGGGGGCAGCCTCCCCGTGGGGTAAATCAGGTCGATACCCGCCCCCTGGGACTATGGAGGGGATACGCACACCTGCTGCACCTAACCGACCCTCGGGCCAGGTGTGGGGTAGGTGCTTGGCAAAGGGTGGCTGGCAGCACTGTGGGGGGACACTGCGCAGACGGGGTGTGCCCCTTGCCCACACACTGCAGTGAACAAGTTAGGAAGCCAGGTCAAGTCCTCGCCCGGCCCCGATCGCCACCTTGCCTTGTGACCCTGGGCGAATCGGGCCCATGTTCCGAGTCTCCATCTCCTCACCTGGGGAGCCAGGATAATCACGCCCGCCCCGCCAGCCTCCGAGGGTTGTTTGGGGATAGAACGCAATAAGAAAGGTGACAGTGCTTTGCAAAGGGAAAAATGCCACACGCGCCTGAAGGATTATTACCACACATCAGTCTTGCGGTGCAAAACTGTAAGCACCCTCGGAGAGCTGTGTCGTTCCCAGCCAGGCATTTGGCACGCACAGAAAGAGGACTTCCTGAGGAATAAATCAACGTGTCCTTTTCCCCTTAGTAATGTTGGTGAGAACGGCACCGCAACCATGCAACTAACTTTCTCCCAGTAATGATAAGAATAATGCTGCCGCCACAAAAACTCCCATTTATTAGCTCCGACTATGAGCCAAGCACCGGAATAATATTTTCACATAAAATGGTTACCCCATTATTTTCTTACAACTACTGTGGATCTGTGCTTCACTAATAAGGAAACTGAGGCCCAGTGAGGCTGAGCCCTGCTCAGGCGTCGCGGCTGCTGAGCGGAAGGCCAGGACTGGGACGCGGGTCTGCCTGGCTCCAAGCCCTGGGCTCTCTCCAGCATGCCTGTCCTCTCCGGATCCATCCGGGATTCTCCTGGCCACACCTGCCCCGGTGGTTGCAGGAGAGCTGAGATCACTGGGTGGGTTTTTAGTCATCGTAAAAGGCCATTGCAGAGCCCTCATCCCCAGGCCCCATCGTCCCAGCACCTGTGCCAAGCGCTTGTTCACAACCCAATGCCCAGACCCATGGCCAACCTGGAAATGGCCCCACAGCGCCAGCCCACAGGAAGCTTAGAGCCTGGGGAAAACACATTGAACTGGGACATGACTCCTGGTTATGAGTTATATTGGGGAGGAGGGGCCTTGGGAGCAGGAGGACCGGGGTTAACTCTCACCTGGCTGAGCACTCGTGGGCAAGGCTCCCACCTCCTGCGACCCTCAGGTTCCCCCCTATTAGTTTAGACCCACCTCCCACTGTACACATAAGGCATTTGAGGTGGATCGCCGGCCTAAATGCAAAAGCTAAAACTGAAAGGATTCTACAAGAAAACACACAAGGAAAAGCTTCACGATCCCAAGGTAAGCAAGTGTTTTTGAGGACACAAAAAGGGTTAATTCTAAAAAAATAAAACCACAAACTGGACTTCATCAAATCTAAGAGTTTCTGCTCAGCTCTGCTCTTCAAACGAAACCCATTTCCAAAAATGAAAAGTAGGGAACTATAAGAAATATAAACAGCCGCAGCTCCTCCCTGGCCAAATGGTCATGCAGCGAAGTGAGTTCATGGGTATGAAACAGTTTGGCCCCCGTGTCTCATCACCTTGTTCCCCGTGGAGTGTGGGACCCCACCTTGGCGTAGTCACAGCCACACCAACTGCACTTCCTGGCCCAGGGTCAGATTCATCCACATAGGAGTGCAAGGTCACCCAACAACGGCACCACCATCAACACAAGCACGTGACCTTGCAAGGCCACCTGCTGTGCACCCCTGTCCTTCCTACCTGTGCAGCCAGGGAAATGTGTGCAATATGCCAACAGGTGTATGTGACACACACCCTTTCAAACACTACCGTGCCATCCCACTGTTCTCTGGGTGAAACAAACTCTCAGCACGACCACCGAGGCCTCCACATACAGACCTCCAACCAGACACGGCACATACTGTCCTCCCACCCCCCACCCGGTATGCCCATTTACCTCCTTGTTTTCCTTCAGAGCTCCACTTGGTCATGACATCGTCATCTCCCCCCAAAGACATGTGACACTAGGACCTCTATTTCTTTGTTCCTACCACAGTGGTCATTTTGCATTTATTTGTGTGATTCCTTCATGTCTGTCCATCTGTTCACTAGATAATAAATCCCATACGAGCAGGAAACATGTCTATTTTGTTGCCATTACATAATTTGAGAGCTTAGCACAGTGACTGGCACCCAGTAAATTCTCAAAATAACTATCCAATTAGTTTCCGGTTGTAAGCCAACAGCCCTCCCCCCACCCCCTTCCCTGCCTGTGCCTTTCCATTCAGCTGAAGAGTCC
>PVJD01011158.1:28130-48400 GCA_004026545.1 Mormoops blainvillei | reverse complement strand
CCAGGAAACATGATTACCCAAACGTAGGTAAGGGGGTCTGTTAGCCTGAATCCTTATCTTGCTCCAGACTATTTGTTCATTTTGTATATGTGATGGGAGGCAGACAGTTAAAGTTGTTTTATGGGCTTTTCTTTGGGCACAGTAGACCCCTCCTCATTTCCCTTCTAGGCCTTGGGATGAATATACAGTCTCAAAGTTTTCCTTTTCCCAGCTAGTGGAGATGATACACACAGTCTTTTGAGGGCTCCCCCCTTCCTGCGCTATTGTAGTTTACTTGTTGTTTGGAATGTTTGGCAGTCTCATTGGACCAGGCTCAGGATTATTAGGACACAGGGTGAGACATGTCTTCCTTTGCTTTTAGCCTCCTGTATTAAGTTCTTTTTTGGATTTCAATGGTTAGGGCCCTGCCTTTATTTCCCCTCTGGCTGCTCAGCCTACCATAACAGTTGTATATACCATATACCCACCATCCATATTCTACGTTAACATTTTGCTATTCCATGCCCTTTGGACAAATCTCCCTTATTCTTTGAGCACTCTGTTACTTTCTGGCACAGTATGATATTCCAGGCTCACCTTGCCCCAGCCCTCGATGTGGCCAGTTATCCAGGAGTCCTGATCTTTTTCGTGGAGAATGGTATTTAGAAGCACTAGGCGTGCTCACTGCTATTGAGGTATCACTGCTCAGGCTGCGTTAGTGAATGCAGCTAGGAAATATTGTACATTCAGACGCATATACAGTGCATCTATATATGTATACTGCCACACGCATTTACTGCTATATATCTTTATCTAACAATATATACTGAAAAACCATATATTCACAATAATACCTCTAATCTAGCATCGCAGTTTATTCTAGTTTTCTCCCTTTCATGTTTATAACCCCTTTCTTCTACAGAGAGAAACCTGCACCTTACTGTCCTTTGGATATTCACTTGTTTGAATACCTCCCCTACATTTAATCATTCCCCTATGTGTAAGCTGCCATCCCTCCCTTTGAAGGAGGCTGCCCTTACCCCACGAAGGTCCTGAAAACCCAAAATTACACCATAAGTCCTCTTTCTCTTTCATTACCTCTGTTCCCAAACCTGTGCCCATGCCCAGTCTGCGCCCTCCCCACCCTGCCCAGATTCCTTGCTGAGCATCCCTCAAGGCATCATCCTGA
Organism: Mormoops blainvillei; assembly: GCA_004026545.1. Lineage (NCBI taxonomy): Eukaryota > Metazoa > Chordata > Mammalia > Chiroptera > Mormoopidae > Mormoops > Mormoops blainvillei. The sequence goes on along the minus strand of PVJD01011158.1, from coordinate 47,232 downwards.
CCACACTTGATGTATACATGCATGTGTATAGGGTACTGTAGTGTACCCTGAGAAAGAAGCAAAAGTATTACAGATTCTGAAGGAGAGAGCAATTACTATGAAGTCTAGTTGGGAGGCTCATGAAGGATTTAAAGAAAGAGTTGCTACTTAAAATGGGCTTTGAAGGATGCAGAAAAATGGATGAGGAGGCTATACGAGGATATACTCTATTAGAGACTGAAAAATCTGTATAGATTACTGACTATGTAGTATAAGAATAACAACACTAGAATTTTGCATCTGGAAGGGATATTAGGTATCATTAACTCCAACTACCAGTTTTACAGAGGAGTCAAAGATGACCTCAAACTTTGAGCCTAAATAACTAAGAAAATTAAATTAGAAGGAGGAGTCAGTTTGGAGGGGGAAATAAGTTTAATTGTAAACATGTCACATTTGAGGTAGAGCATCCAAGGAGAAATGTGAGACTACAGCTTAGAAGTGGATCAGAACCAGAGATTTAGATTCAGAACCTCCCACATGGAGCTGACAGCTGATACAATGGAAGAGAAAAAATAAAGAGAAAACAACAAGGCCAGAACTCTGAAAAACAACCAGTCAAGTTTTAACCAAATGGAAATGCGTTCTACATTTCAACTGCTATTATACTTTGTTCAATCTCAAGTTGAGATTTTGAGTCACAATAAAAAGGAAGCTATATTATAACTGGTGGAAAGAGGACAGTTTTGGAATCAGGAGACTTATGTTCAAATCCTAATTCTGTCACCAGAAAGGGAGCGGGACTGAGGCAGGACTGCCTGGGACAAAGGCACTGTCCAGAATGCGTGGGCTCTTGACTTCATGCAGGTAAGATTTCACAACATGGGTCCAGGTGATTTTGAGAGTACATTTATTAAAGCTGGGGAGAATGAAACCAAGGGAATGTTTAAGATAGAAGAGGCAAGATCACAGCAACAGGAGTGAGCTTAGACTGGGCTGCCGAGGCTCAGGAAAGGAAATCGCAGTAACAGAAGTGAGCCGTGCTGGGCTATGTAGACTCACGAAAGAAAGTTACAGTTGCTAAAGGAGGGCCCTTGGAAACAGGGTCAGGGGGTTAGCCCAGAACGAGCTACCACTGCCCACTGCTCCCCTGGTTGCGAGTCTCCTGGGAACCTTTAGAGCTTACAAGAAAGAAAGTAAAGTACGCCCTGGCCAGGTAGCTCATTTGGTTAGAGCGTTGTCCCAGTAGGCTAATGTTGTGGTTTGATTCCTGGTCTGGGAACATACAAGAATCAACTAATAAATGAATATATAAGTAGAACAGCAAATTGATGTTTCTCTCTTTCTCTCCCCACTTCCCCTCTCTTTCTGTAAAATCGATGCAAGTTTTTAAATTTTTTTAAAAAAGATTTTTATTTATTTTATTTTTAGACGGGGGAAGGGAGAGGGAAAGAGAGGGCGAGAAATGTCAGTGTATGGTTGCCTCTCATGCACCCCCTACTGGGGAACAAGGCATGTGCCCTGACTGGGGAGTCAAACCGGCAACACCTCTAGTTCGCAGGCCGATGCTCAATCCCACTGAGTTACACCAGCCTGGTCTAAGAACTTTTTTAAAATGCGAAAGTATATCCCTGGGGAAAGGTGGGGCATGGGTGTACTCAAGGGAGAGTGTACACTGGGTCCTTTGTCTTAAGACATTTCATCCGTTTTCTAAAGGTGGGAGTTTTAGGGGAGGTCTCAGGGGAGGGTCTCAACAGAATAATCAACAGCTCTCCAGGGGTGCCCTTTAATATGCTGATGCATTACAATGAGTGTATAAGGGAGTTCAGGATCATTCTCTGGTCAGCTTCACTGCTTTACTCTAATCATGCATTTGTCTGGCTCTCATTGGTTTTTTTTTTGTTGTTTATACTCCCGACTTCAACCATCCTCGTGTTTGGCTGGCGCTAATGGCATCAACTGGGTCTCTGTTGTTTATCTCCTGATTAGGGTGATTTAAGTGGCTCACTCTCTGGTTGGGGAGGAGAGCTGTTAGCCAGCTGCTCCTAAGTGTCCTTGGTTAGGAAAAATAAGATTTTGTGATTTATTAGCAGGCTGTTAATTGCTTGGCCTTGTTTAACTATTTCTCTCAGTTTCCCTCATTCCACTTGCCCAGGAATTTCCTAGCTTCTTACTACCCTGTCTCAATTCCACCACCTAATAGGCATGACTGAGGGGAAAAAGCACTTCGTATCTCTGAAGCTCACTTTTCTCACTTTAAAATGAGAACATTATCTTCCTCTCTGAGGTGTGCTAAAGATTCAAGATACAGTAGACATAACTAACATGTTGCCCATTGTCAAGTGATAGCTAGCATTATTAGGCACTTACCTCATCTCTCTACTATCTGCTTACTCCAGCTGGTCAACTCAGTTGATGTCACTGTCATATTTTCCCCTCATGTTTGGCACACAGAAGGCACTCATTCGATATTTGTTGAAGGAATGGAGAATTTTATATACTTTCTATTTATTTATACTTACCACTATAATGCCTTATTCTCAAATTTCTACCAAAATAACTTCCCTACCAAACATTCTTAGAAGTAGAACTGTTGGTGTTTAATGGTATATGTAAAATTATCAAGTAAACCAGTAGTAACCTATCTGACTGGCTATATGATATCCTGCTTTAATTTATTGTTCATATACATCTGACACAATGACTCTAAGTTCCAACCAGTATGCATTTGGGAAATTGAAAATAATAGATTATCTTTAACATTGGTTCTAATCCTGAGATTATAAAATTCAATGGTGGTAGAACATCATTACCCAAACGATGGGACTCTGGTGTACCATTAAACTCCAGGGTCCTGCTTTTGATTGTACTACTCGAGATGTTAATTAGTGTTCCTTTTAAAAGCATACTCAAATAAATTTGATAAACACTATATGAATATATGAAAATATTATAGCCACCTCTTAGAAAGTCATTATGTATATTAGTAGGCTGCATTTTTTTTGAAACATGCAACGTTTCTCAAACTTATTTGGCAATGGAATACAATACCTTTTAAAAAAGAAATGCATACTAATGTCCATTAGAACTGGTGTTCCTGGGAGCAGACTTTGGGAAATGCAGCTCTGGAAGTTTATTATTAGTGATCCACTCCAGTCATATCAGGTATCTCAATAAAACCATTGAGGAGACTGGAGTACACATGTGACAAGCTCATGTCATAAAACTCATGGGCTGGGCACAGCTTCCATGCCGTCCGTTTCAATGTGACACCGACAGCCCACTCCAACAAAAGGTCTGCTGGCCGTTTTTGATACAGCTTTATACTTTTTGGTCTATCAAGCATTATTTGTCAATGTATTGCTGAGCTTCCTGTAATCTGTGACAGCTTTTAGCACTGAATTTCCAAAAAGAACTTTTGGCCATGGGTAGGATTTTCTTCAGTAGGCAAACAACCATTATAAATATTCAGCCAAGAAGTACTTAAAACATAGCATAGATCTTGAGCCAAGATGGCAAGTAAGTAATAGTAGATTATCCGATCTCAAAAGAAGCATTTAAACTCAGGATTGGTACTTCTAAGCAGGAATACTGAGCAAAAGTAGATTCACAACCATGCATTTGGCAATACTTTACATAAGAAATGACCACAATGTTCATAATTGACTAGGACACCTAAGTCCCCTTTCAATTCCTCATTCTCTGACCAGGTTAAAAAATACAGCATTTTACATGTGCAAAAAGTTTATGGATTTGTTCCCAAACTGTTGTCATAGCTTTTATAAGCAAGCCATTTAACCTGTTTGGGCTTCATTTTCCTCCTCTGGAAAATGAACATGTCATATTAGAGAGTCTTTAAGATCTTCAATTTAAAAATTCAAATATTCTATTATTATTCTTACAAAACTAATCCCTTCAAAGTAAATAGAGTAGCTATTATTTGGAAGAAATAGAAACCAAAGCCCAGAAGAGCTAAGTGATTTATCCATGTTTGGAACAAGATTCCAGAAGTAACCTTTCAAAACCAGGCCTTTTGAATCTTTGTCTGACATATTTTCCATATTGTCTTAGTACCAATATTCAAAACTAACAAAACTTTTAGAAATCTTTCTTTTATAGGTATGTAGACATATATTTTATTTATTTATGTATTCATTTACTTAATAGTTTGTCTTTTGTTGTATTTTTCCTTCACCATTTATCCCACCTTATCCTCTTCCACCTCCTTTTACCCCCTCCCCCTGCAATCACCATATGCATATATTTTAAAATATTATTATTAATATCAACTTGAAAATACAATTTTTTCAAACTCAAGGAAACAAAAACATAATCCTACTACTCCACCCAACAATTGTTTTCATTCATTTGATTTTCTTTCAGCTGTTACTCACATGTCTAAGCGAAGTCATACACATATGGCACATCAAATTTCATTCATAGTGATTTCATTGCTATTGGCCACATTAAGATCAGTTCCTGGATATAACATTGCTAGCACTTAATCACATGGATTGAAGGGAGGGGGAAAAACTGCTATTTCCTACCTGCAGGTAGGTATAATTGGCAAAGAGGGAAGAGGACCTAAAATGATTCTTTAGTGTGCTATGATCTCCTTTCCCCCTCATACTTGGCTTTAAAATCTCATGGTTACAATCATTCCTCTGGTTCCCATAAGAAAGACAAGGAAAGAGACTTTGGGAAGTCAATGTTAAGGTGCTGTAACCTGGGGTTGGAGAGAAAATCCTGGAGATCTCTTCTGGTTTATTCAAGTAATAAAGTTTTCACCTTGGAAGATAGGGAGAATGTGACCCTGAAGGACTCAGCAGCAGGACAGGAAGATTTCTATGGAGAGGGGGAGAACTGGGCAGTAAAAAACCCACAGTGGCCAGGGAGAGAAGGCTCTGGATGATGGGATGTGGAGCAGACTCCAGGAAGGGGGTGTCAGCGGGGAATCAATAAAAGTGGAGCTGAGAGGAATTAGAAGAGTCTCCTTGGTCAGCTTGTCAAATTTTCCCTGCCAGAAAGTTCCTGATGGGAACCACAGGAAATACGATCACAAGCCAAATTAATCACAAACTTAATAATCTATCAAGGTGAACAAGCAAAATTTAATGACATTAGCAGCTCAGCTCTAAACATGAGCCAAAAACCAAGGAATGGGATAGGTCAAGCCCAAGCTGGACTGAGGAGGAGGACTGTGTTACTACATGTGACATGCGAAACCTTAACTTTGGCTGCAAGCTTTTCAGGCAAGGAATTACCTGTAGACAGGTTATGTAAGAGAATAATTGAGTGCTTTAATTTAGGATGTTTTATCCTTTATAAGTAGCATATAAGGCATCTCACCAAAACCGAATTCACCAGTTGGAGACATTTAAATGTAAAAACTGATAATGGAGGGTCATTCACTTAAAAATTAAATTTATTGGAATAATAATCATGCAAGATATTATGATAATATTAAGATCCAAATAATTCATTGTGAAATTCATAATCTAAGATTATTTGACTAACTCAAGAAATTGAACTTACCCAGTAAAAAGGATAAAATGATCTGGCTGATAAATAGCATTCTTGCTGAATTATCATATTTGAGGAAAAACTATATACAAGACTACAAAAATACTTATGGAAATTCTTATAAGTTATCGTGTTTATTAATATATATAGATTTATTATTAACTTTTACGGGAAACATTATTATTGAGATAAATTCTAATAAAAATTAGTTTATATGTCAAAATTCTTGTTTAGTTACCAATTTAGAGGAAAGAATCTTATCTAGGTGCAACTATTTAACTGACCAGTATGGACAATAGCTAGAAATGAAATTACCCACATAATACTGTTAAAGCAGTCTGTGGAGCCAGAGTCATAAATCAGGCAGAAGAAGAAAAATCTTAATATTATGGAATGGAATTACATCCTCTTGAACTCAATTTGCCAACTTACAAGACATTCACAGGCCAAAGTACAAATCCATTTATAGACTACACTTGCTCATCTTAATATATTTTATTGACTTATATGTTTTCTCCTTTTGTTTGCTTCCTCTCCCTTACACTCTCTGAGATCAAAATTTAAAAAGACGTTTAAAAATACTTATGACAAAATATTAAGTTTTTAAAGAGCAAAATATAAAATTCCTTTATAACTAAACTGTGTTAAAATATGTGTGTAGTTATGAACAAAGGTTATAAGGAAATGAATAAAAATAAAATTGTATTTGAAGAATGAGACGATAGGCTTTCAAAAATCTTTTTTAATATTTCTAATTGTTTATGTTACTTTTACAAAAGAAAAAGAAAAGCATTTAAAATTTTTTCTCCTTGTAATTTCCTGGTGCAATTTTCCCCACTATAGTAGGAGCTCAACATAAATTTGCTGAATAAATATACAGAATGGCAACTACAATGGCTGGCAGATTTCCTTTAGGGAAAAGCCCAGTGATGGCACTGGTTATCATGAGGAAAGAACAAAATAAGTCAGTATTTACTCATTCACCTGCCCAGGAGCTTCTAATTACCCATTTCTGAGATTGGTATTAGCAGAGTGCCTATATTATTTGTCGTCTGCCAAGACACTTTTGAGAGAGAAAAGGGGAGCTATTTATACACATGCTGCATTCTTGGATACAATACCTATCTAAAGCACAAGCATCCAAAGAAAAAATAAATTGGACTTCATCAAAATTAAAAACTTTTGTTATTCAAAGGATATTATCGAGAAAATAGAAACACAACCCTTAAAATGGGAGAAATACTTGAAAATCATTTACTGATAAGGATCTAGTATCCAGAATATATAAATAACTCATAATTAACAATAAAAAGACAAATAACCCAATTAAAAAATGGGCAAAGAATTTGAATGGACAGCTCTCTAAAGAAGATACTATATAAAAGGGGGATAAGCACATGAAAATATGCTCAACATTGGTTATTAGGAAAATACAAATCAAAACCACAATGATATACCACATCATAGCACTAGGAAGACTATAATTTAAAAAAGGAAAATAACAGGTGTTGGTAAGAAAACAGAACAACTGAAACCCCCATACACTGCTAATGGGCATGTAAAATGGTACAGATACTTTGAAAAACAGTTTGGCAGTTTCTCAGGAAGTTAAACACAAAGTTACCATATGACCCAGCAATTCTACTCCTAGGTATATACTCAAGACAACTGAAAATATATGCCCACACAAAAAACTTGTATGTACTTAAATATTTATAGCAGCATTATTCCTAATAGCCAACAATGCAAATGGATAAATGAATAGACAAGAATGTGGTATATCCATACAATGTAATATTATTTAGTCATAAAAAGGAATAAAGTTCTTACAGATGTTACAACACGGATAAAACTTGAAAATGTTATGCTAAGTGAGAGAAACCAAACACAAAAGGCCAAATATTGTGATTTCATTTGTATGTTAAGTGTCAAGAATAGAGACCAAAAGATTAGTGGTGGCCAGGGGCTGGGAATAGAGGAAAAAGAGGGGGTGACTTTAATGAGTACTAAGCTTTAAAAAAAAAAATTAATTATTTATTTATTTTTGTTTATTTTATTGAGTATACTATTACAGTTGTCCCATTCCCCCCTTTTTACCCCCTCTGAACTGCGCCCCATCCCATCATTCCCACACCTCTTAGTTCATGTCCATTGGTCGCACGTATCAGTTCTTTGGCTTCTTGACTTCCTATACTATTCTTAGCCTCCCTCTGTCTATTTTTTTTTGTCAACATTTTCCCACCACCACTTTCCCCTGCCCCACCCACCCCCACCTCCCACCCTAAATCCTTCCCCCATTTGGCTTTGTCAATGGGTTCTTCATGCACGTTCCTTGATGACCCTTCCCCTCCCTTTCCCCTGTCATCCCCCTCTCTCCTCCCCTCTGGTTACTATCAGTTTGATTTTTATTTCAATGTTGCTGGTTATATAAGCTTCTTTTTAGAATGATGAAAATGTTCTGGAATTAAATGGTGATGATGTACAACCTTATTGCCATATTGTGCAATACAACAATATTGCACAACCTTTTGAATACACTAAACCATTAAATTAGACACTCTAAAGTGGTGAATTTTATGGTATGTGAATTATATATCAACAATAAATACACACACACAAAAAAAAAACCCAAATAAGCAACCTAGGATAATGGAGTGAACTGGAATTGAATTATAGATCAGGCAGTCAGTGCATTTCCAATCTTGAAAGATATATACCTGGGGAAAGTTGAGTTTGGAGAATGCCTAAATACTTTTCCCCAGAACAAAATGTTTAAACCTTAAGGCTTAAAGTTTAAATGAGAAGTTATACTAATATTAGATATTACTTACAGATCATTTCCATTTTTTCATTTCTCCTAAAAAAAATGAAGCCAGAATTTAGTGTTTTCATTTTATTTCTGTCACCATCTTTTACTTTCTTTCTCTCAAACAATATTTGGGCATAATTAGCACTCTGGCTGCATTTAACATCCCTTTTCTATCTTAATTTCTTTTGCTTCATCGCTGACAAACAATATTCAGCCAAAAATTAGCATTACAATTCCATTCACATTTTTTCTTTCACTTACCTGCAACCCTTGTGTACATCTCAGTACCGTTTCCCTCATCATGTCTCTTTAGTCACTTTTTCTTTTATCTGCTTTCTCTTTCCCATTCAACTCAGATCGCTGATTCTCCTAGTAATCCCACGTTATCTTCTAAAATACTATCACTTTTTCTTTTTTGCTAATAAACTTTCCTATACTGTTAACCTTCCCTAACAATCTTTCGATCTCTTTGCCATAATAAAACCCTGACTTCCTCCTGACCACACTGATCCTGTTGAGTGAAGGTGATTCCTATTTCATGACCAGGAAATGGCGTTAACATTTGCCTGGTTCTCCCAGGGTTTTGAGACTATGGTTCTCCATTGCCCCTCCTCTGAAGTTTGTATTCTCTGCAAAAATCACTCTCTCCATCCTCATCTCTGCCTTTGCTGACCTTCATATCATACTCTCACAGTGATTAAAAATTTGGGCAAAGGGTTATGGGTATTTCTCTCTGGTCGGAGTCTTATCACTCTACGTTATTACTCAGTTTGTTGTTCCATTTATTTATAAATTCAGTGGTTGCTTCTTGTATGTACCCTGACCAGGGATCGAATCCGTAGACTTGGCATATTGGGGGCAATGCTCTAACCAACTGAGCTACCCAGCCAGGGTCAACATGCTGGTTTTTAAATTCTTTGACACCCTCCACTGCAGCTACACATTCCAATGCCTTATCCTAGATCTTATCACTCATAATGGCTCTACTCACAAATCTCTTACTATGACTAGTCTCTAACCTTTCCACATCACCTACTCTAGTTCTCTTTAAACTTGTCCTTCCAACTTTTAAAAAGCACTAATCTTCTTAACCTCATCTCTCATCTAGTCTGTTAGTTCCTTGCTCATGTCATTTTTTTATCCTTGTCCAGGTTGCTTACGAGGTCGGTTGTTTCAAGCACTTTCTCCCTAGCATTTCTTCACTCCACGACCTTATTATACCACATCTCTTCTGCCAATCTCTGAATGTGGATCAGCCCAACCATCTGCTTTTTCTGATCTGCTCTTGGGCTGCCAAGAATGTTGTGTAACTGTGCTAATTTGCTGCATTATTTATGATTTCTAATCTCAGCAAACTGGCTCACTTGCCCATTTCCTAAAGTGGCTATGTCTAACATTCACTACTGTCCTCCAGCCACTATTCCATGACATCTTCCTCTCTCCCAGATGACCAAGTCCTACGTCTGACAGCAAAAGCAGTGGGCATGATGTCTGAACTCCATTGCAGCTCTCCTTCTTTGTCTTATGCTCAGCAGCCTTTTCTTCTTATCTCAGTGGATACCTGAAGTTTTCCAAAAGCATCTACCTACCTATGCTGTTGACCTGGGATTTTGCTCTTTAAGTTTGCTCCGGAGGCCTCTTTCCTTTTTTCTTCAATTTCTCTCTCTACTTCCTCTAAAGACAGGCTCAGATTTCTGCATCTTAAAACACAAATATCCCTTAATACTGTCTTCCTACAAAAAACTACAGCTCTTTGATTTCCTTCATTCCTAGCTTCCTGAGTCTTCTACCCTTACTATATTTTCTTAAATACCATTCAATCCTCAAGATATTTGGCTTACATATAAACAAGGAATCTATCTGTTCTCAATAATGTTCATAGTGGCCTCCCAATGGCTTTGAAAAGTTCTTCCTGATTTGAACTCTGTAGGGGGATGAATGGACATTGTTCACCACAACCTACTTCAATAGAAATTCTCCCTTTTCTTGGATTACGTGACACCATTCTCTTCTCATTTTTCTGCTCCCTCCCTTTCCACCCTTTGTCAGCCTCTTGAAGGTATCTCTTAATCTGCTGGTTTCTTAAATATTCAGCTTCTTACTGTTTCTTTCTGGACATTTATATATATATTCTCTTAGACAATGTCATCCACTTTGGTGACTTAAAAAAAAAAGTATAGTTCAGTAGTTTATACATGCTTTCATTGTTGTGAGACAGATCTCCAGAACTTTTTTAAGAAAAATCTTTCATGACTAAAACTCTACACCTTTTAAACAAAACTCCCTATTACCCCCACCCCCTGCCCCAGGGTCCCTGGCAACCACCATTCTACTTTCTGTTTCTATAAATTTGACTACTTTACATATCTCATATAAGTGGAATCACACAGTATTTTTATTTTTGGAACCAGTTCATTTCACTTAGCATAATGTCCTCAAGGTTTATTCATGTAGCATGTAACAGGATTTTCCTTTCTTTTTATGGCTAATAATATTCCACTGTATACTTATACCACATTTTGTTTTCATTCATTCTTCGATGCATAGTTGAGTTTCTTCCTCTTCTTGGCTGTTGAGAATAATGCTACAATGAACATGAGTGTGCAAATAACTCTTTGAGAACCTGCTTTCATTTCTTTGGGCTATATACCCAGAAGTAGAATTGCTAGATTATATGGTAGTTCTAGTATTAATTTTTGAGGAACCACCATACTATTAACTTTGGTGACTTTAACTACTATGTATATGCAGCTAACTTCCAAATCTATATTCCTGCCCCAATTTCTATATCTCCTGAAATATATAAAGATATGAACCTACAAAGGAACATGCTTTATCTTTTCCTCTCCTATATTTCCCAGTACTGGGTATACAACTGATTCTAAATAAATTCCTATTTAAAAGACTATGTTGCCCTGGCTGATGTAGCTCAGCTGGTTGGAGTATCTTCCTGTAAACTAAGGGCTGTGGGTTCAATTCCTGATCACATGCCTAGGTTGCAGCTTTGGTCCCTGGTTGAGGCATGTTTGGGAGGCAACTGATTGATATTTCTCTCCCATTGATGTTTCTTTCTCTTTCTCTCCCCTCCCCCCACCTTTCTCTCTTTCTCTGGAATCAAAAATAAAATAAAATAAAATCTAAAAATCAAAACAGTGAAGCAGTTGGTGAAAGACAAGTACCATGTGATCTCACCTATAAGAGGAATCTAATGAACAAAATAAACTAATAAACAAAATAGAACCGTAGCACGGAAACATGGAACAGACTGAAAGTGACCAGGAGGGAGGAGGGAGAGGGATAATGGTGGAAAGAAGGGGAAGGGACTAGACAAAGAACATGTATGAATGACTCATGGACATGGACAACAGTGTGGGAAATGACTGTGGGGGGGCATGGGCGGAGGAGGGCAAAAGGGGAAATATTGGGACAACTGTAATAGAATATCAATAAAAAATGATTAAAAATAGTAATAAAATTAAATAATAAAAAAATAAGACAAAAAACTTTTTAAAATGCGTGCATGTACCTGTATTAAGCAAAGTTTTTTTTTTCCCCAATAGTCATTCCCTACTTCCCCTTCCTTCTTACAAACAGAATGCCCAGAGTTTTTTCTCAAGCAACAGATAGATAGCTGTATGCTCATGATCAGCAATCCCCTGGAATGAGGCGTGATTGGTTTTATGAAAAATCAGCTCTCTTTGCCAAGGAAACATGAGGCAAAGTCTGCAGGGTGACTTCTAGGACAACTTTCTCCTTTGATCAAAAGGAAAAGCCTTGCCAGGAAAGAAGATTTTTTCTCCCCGTCCCTTTCCTTCAGCTTGGAATGCTCTCATGTTGTGTAAAGATGTAGGACTTGAGGTGCAGCAGCCATTTTGTAGCCACGAGGCACTGGCAAAGAGAGCCACAGACACACCAACCAGAGATGGGCATTGTTGACCCACCAAATGGATTGTGAAGCCAGTCAGCCACCTCTAGATTTCTTAAACAGTAAACAGTAAATGTCTTTATGACTTAAAAAACAAAATAAAAAATAAAAATAAAAGACTATGTCTTTTGAATTTTGACTGTGTCTAACAAAGAACTCGGGAGAGTGAAAGTCCAATATTTTTTTCTACTAATTATTGTGTAATTCAGGATGGATCACTATTGTAAGCTTAATAGTAGGCACCTTGCAATACACTTATCTCTTTGCTTATATGCCTACCACTGCTTTGTGCATGTTAGGTAGTAACTGGTTAATTAAATAATCTCAAATATTAACTAAACTGAGAGTAGCAGTGGCCCAATATTGAAATGCTTGCATAATTTTTCTTTATTTCTAAATGAAAATACCAAAGAAAAAAGAGAAAATAAAGAATTAATGTCATTAATATAGTCCTACACATATTTTAGAATAAATGCAAATATATGGGCTAAATACTGATGAACTTTATTTTGGTCATATGACCTCAGCAAATAAGAATGTGCCAACAAAATTTTTTGGAAAAGTTTAGCAAATTTATAACATCACTGGAAAGAAAAAGATTAAAAAAAAAAACTTTGTTGGAGAATATGGATATCCATCATTATTATTTATGATATGATAGCAAGAACACTGAGTAACATTTAAAATAATATTCTGAAATGATCTTGAAACTTAAATTAGGCCAAGCTTTACAACAGAAAAAAGCATTACCCAACACCAAAGTGATTGAAGGCACAAAATTTATTCATTGCTTAAGACAATTGAGACACTTTTCTATCTTGCTAATAAATACAGCTTTAAAACTTGCAGGAACTTCTGCCAACTCAAAACCCTGAGAAAATAAGTCACTTTCTTTATAGGAAGGGGGAGAAGGAGAAAAGGATATAAGCAACAATGTAAAAGGAATGCAGAGTGGCAGTGGCTCAAAGTGGCCCTGGCAGACTGTGAACACAGGATCACCACGGAAACACGGAGCTATGAAATGGCAAAGGGCGAGTGAAATGCCTGAAGCTCATTCCAACATTTAAAAATCAAATGAAAACCCATGAGATGCAAGAAGAATTTAGTTATTTTGAAGACTAACTGATACGCTAGATGAATTGAGAGACAACTGTAGTTAAATGAATATAAACCTGAGCATTTTTTTCCAGTTCCTCTGATTAAAGTTTCACCAACTTTTAATTTACAAGGTTCAGTTTTCAGAGTTCCACAAAATGAGAGTACTGAGCAAGATCTTAGAATTTTCTGGGTACAAATTTCTCGTTTTTATGAGTCTTGGAAGGATTGAGGGTAGGGTAACACACAATTCACGGGAAAGCTGAGACGCCAACAAAGGCCTCCTGACTCTTGGTTCAGAGGTACTAACCACTATGCAATCAGTTCTCAGATGCTAGTCTGTGTAAGAGTCACAGGTGGGGAAAAGTTACTGTTAAAATGCAGACTCCCAGACCCCTTCTCAGAAATTCTGACTCAGTAGGTCTAGGGTGAGAAGCGAGTGTACAACCTTTAGGCGGAGAGCAACAATCTATGATGCAGTATTAAGCAAATGTCAGAGAATTTTCATCATCTGCCTTCAAAAAGGCAAGTATGCATATAATGAAAAGAAATCAAAGCCATGAGATCTGAATGTACTCAGGATAATCCAGGCACTGAGCAAACTAAACTGTGAAAATGATTACATCTACTCATAAAGAGACTTACCTTGGGCTGCAAAGTAAATTAGAAGTGCCTGGAGTACAAAGTGTGCCTTAGTTTATCTATGTTAGTACAAAACTCAGTAAAAAGAATCTCAAAGCTGAATCCAAAGACGGCATTTTTGCTGGTATGGTCAGACATTCATTAAAAGCCCCTTACATCCCCTTAAAAGAAAAAAAAATCTGCAAGTACATTCCCAGCCCCAGCTGTTTATAACAGTATTAGCTAATGGTTCTCAGACAGTGTAGCATAGGGTGTGGTGCACTCTCTTCATAAACTGTTCTTTTCACGTTTAGAAAAAAAGCTGATGTAAGAGATCAAATTTTATTAGGCTTCTTAAGAGAAAAATGCTGGCTAACCTAGTGCAAATAATTTATTCAATGGAAAAGCCCAGTATTAAGAAGTAGGGTTATATTTATCATGAAGTTGGCTATTTGTGATGAATCCCACAAAACTGTTTTATTTTGTATTAAATATAGAGCTTGTTGCATCAAAATTCATTTTTATAAGTGACAAAGACATTTTTATTTGGTCCACAAAGTTTGTTTTGCAAAGGACTCAAATTCAGGTTTCTTAAATGAAATAGTTTTTCCCTTCTGTATTTTAAGAACTTGTTTATATATGTGTGTATGTATATAAGTGTATATATGTGTATATAACACACACACACCTTTTCAAGGTACAGAGCTATTACATAAAAACAGTTATACTATACTGGAAAGATACCATAAAGTGAACTTAAGAAAATGTAAAGGAACCACTCCGATAAAATATAACAGAATCAGCAATGCCCACATTTGTGCTGAACCTCAAAAAATCTGTTTTAGTTTATCTCTAAATTTTCTGGTGTTATCTATTGTATTAAAGACAAGGGCAACTGTATTAAACTTGCTTCCTGCATAGTCCAATTTCTCTTTATTCCTAACAGCAAAGAAATCTACTTATGTAAAGTCTGGTATAGCTGAACCAGAATCAAGGGTAATCTGGCCAATGACATATCTCCATATTAATTCAGGTAATATTTACTGAGAATTATTACTTTTTAAGAAGTTTTACTTTTTTTATTTAAAAAAAAGATTTTATTTATTTTTTAGAGACAGAGGAAGGGAGGGAGAAAGGGAGAAAAACATTGATGTGTGAGAGAAATATCTCGCACGCACAACCAGGGACCTACCCTGTGCCCTGTTCAGGAATTGAACCAGTGACCCTTCAGCTAGCAGGACAACACCCAATCCACTGAGCCACACCAGTCAGGAGTAGTTACTGAGAATTACTGAGCATGCACAACATACACAGTACTATGGGAGTGCTGTGAGAGATAAAAAAAATTATACTACACTACGTATACTATTTATATTGTCTCTGTCCAATATTTTTATACTTTTGCAGTCAATATATATAAACATTAAAAAATGAAAACTGAAGTACTCAGTCTCATCACAAATGTCAAGAATAGGGCAACATAATACCAATGAAGGTAGAAGTAGGAGAAATTACTATAGGGTCAGAAGAGACTGACTTGAGCTAGCTCTTGAATGATGATGGATTCAGAAGAGAGCAGAGGGCAACTTCGGTAGAGGCATGATCTAAGAAAAATATGAAGAGCTATACTGGGGAGTTTCTATAGGGGAATAGTGAGAGAGAGGGTTAGAAAGGAGAACCCCGATACCCGCCTTAGAAGTCTGGCCTTCATAAGTAACAGTGTTTCTGGAACTCCAAGAATCCCCTGGGGGAAGACTGGTTACTAGGTATATATTGAACTCCTGAGATTCTAATTCAGTAAGTTTGGGATGGTCTCAGAAAACGGCATTTTGTGAAACTGTTGGGCTCCCCAGGTGACCCCTGTAGAGGTGGTTCACCAGCGTACTTTGAGACAGACACACTGTCCTAAAACAAAAGTTTAAGAATCTTTACTTCTACTAGCTATTGAAATATTACCCCTATTTCCCATAAGCTCAAAAACACCTAACTGCTGGGTCCAGAGACCTCTCAGTTTTTGTTGTTCAATCTTTCTTCAGTATTTGGCACTGACTTTGTCACTGCTTACCATACATCTTGAAAGCTATCTTCTGTTAACAATGCATTTTTCTGGTTCTCTCTACCTCTCTGATCTCTGTTACAGTAGTCCCCCCTTTACCTGTGGGGCATATGTTCCAAGGCCCCCAGTGGCTGCCTGAAATCACTGATAGTACTCAAATTTCAAAAAAAGGTTTTTTTCCTATACATATATTCAATGATAAAGTTTAATTTATAAATTAGGCACAGTAACAGAGTAATAACTAACAATAAAATATAACAATTATAACAACGTACTGTGATAAAAGTTAAGTAAATGTGGTGTCTCTCTCTCTCTCTTTCCGAAAACAGATCTGATAACCAAGATCAAAGGTTATTAGAGATGGCTACTAAGTGACTAAGTGGCAGGTAATGTATTCAGTTTAGACACACTGGACAAAGAGATGATTTATGTACCAGGTGGGATAAAGCAGGATGGCACAAGATTTCATCACACTACTAAGAATGGCATGCAGTTTAAAACATATGAATTGCTTATTTCTGAAATTTTCCATTTAATACTTTTGGACTGCAGTTGATTGTGATTAACTAAAACCGTGGAAAGCAAAACTGTGGCTGGGCATGGGAGGGGGGACTACTGTAGTGTCCTCTGGCTTTCTATATGTTATCCTTTCTTTATGTTTTCTCAGAATTCTAACTTTGGTCTTCTACAGTTCTCCCTGCAGAATTTCAGTCACTACTTGAGTATGAAGAATCTTCATGCCAACCTCAGAAGTTTAGACTTTACCCTGTAGATAAAAAGAGTTAGAGGTTTGGAAAGGAATGTTCTATAAACATTACCTTAAAGATGGTCTGCAAAAAAGGAACAGAAATAGGAGGAAGAATAAATGGAGGATTATCAAAACGGACTTTGAAAGTCATCAAGGTGTGCCCTGGCTGGCGTGGCTCAGTGGTTGGAGTGTTGTCCTATAAACGGAAAGGTTGCCAGTTTGACTCCCAGTCCAGGCACATGTCTGGACTGTGAGTGCAATTCCTGGTTGGAGCATGTGTGAAGCAACTGATCGATGTTTCTCACTTCGATGTTTCTCTCCCTGTCTCTCACCTCCTCTCTCTCTCTCTCTCAAATCAATAAGCATGCCCTTGGGTGAGAAGTAAAAATAAATATATAAATAAATAAAGTCATCAAGGTGTGACTTCAGAATGAAAGTGTTACTTTTCTAGTTCTTCAAAACTAGCCTTATTTCTTTTTAAAGATTTTGTTTATTTATTTTTACAGAGAAGAGAAGGGAGGGAGAAAGCTAGGGAAAGGAACACTGATGTGCAAGGGAAGCATCGACTGGTTGCCTCTCGTGCCCAACCCAACTGGGGACTGAACCTGCAACCAAGGCATGTGCCCTGACTAGGAATCACATCAGCAGCCTTTCACTTTGCAGAATGATGCCCAACGAACTGAGCCACGCTGGCCAGGGCAAGTCTTATTTCAACAAATTAATAAATAAGGCACTCGTAAATATTTATTTTCATTATCATGTGGTTTTTCCCCATAAATTTAACTATAACAAATCAGTTCCTCTGAAGTGTTAATCATATATAGTAAAAATTTGACATCATTGTCCTTTTAAGGAATAAGACACCAATGCAAGGTCTTATTCTCTAAAACAAGTGGCACAGGATTCTATAGTATTTGATCCTTATATTTGATAAGTTTAGTTCATTTGTTACGGAGTCAATGAATCATAATAATACAGGTATTATTCACAAATGACAAGCCTTAAAAGTCTGTTTCATTTTAATTTGTATACACTCAAGATATTCAAACCATGTTCATTGGTAGTCTGTGTCTTATACACAGTATTTTCCTTTTTTTAAAAGTATATTTTATTGATTATGCTATTACAGTTGTCCCATTTTTTTTGTCCCCTTTATCTCCCTCCATCCTGCACCCTCCCTTCCATCAGCATTCCACCCACTGAGTTCATGACCACGGGTCTACATATAAGTTCTTTGGCTTCTCCATTTCCTATACTATTCCTAGCTTCCCCCTATCTATTTTGTGCCTACCAATTATGCTTCTTATTCCCTGTACCTTTTCCCCCATTTTCCCCCTATCCCGTCCTTGCTGATAACCCTCCAGGTAATCTCCATTTCTGGGATTCTGTTCCTGTTCTACTTGTTTGCTTAGTTTGTTTTTGTTTTTTAGGTTCAGTTGTCAATAGTTGTGAGTGTGTTGTCATTTTACTGTTCATATTTTTTTAACATCTTCTTTTTCTGAGATAAGTCCCTTTAACATTTCATATAATAAGGGCTTGGTTATGATGAACTCTTTTAACTGGATCTTATCGCGGAAGCACTTTATCTGCCCTTCCATTCTAAATGATAGCTTTGCTGGATAGAGTAATCTTGGATGTAGGTCCTTGCCTTTCATGAGTTTGCACACTTCTTTCCAGCCCCTGCTACCCTATAAGGTGTCTTTGGAGAAATCAGCTGATAAGTCTTATGAGAACTCCTTTGTAGGTAGCTCTCTCCTTTTCTTTCACTGCTTTTAAGATTCTCTCCTTCTCTTTACTCTTGGGTAATGTAATGATGATGTGCCTTGGTGTGTGCTTCCTTGGGTCCAACTTCTTTGGGACTCTCTGAGCTTTCTAGACTTCCCAGAAGTCTATTTTCTTTGCCAGATTGGGGAAGAAGTTCTCCTTCATTATTTGTTCAAATAAGTTTTCAATTTCTTGCTCTCGCTCTTCTCCTCTGGCACCCCTATGATCTGGATGTTGGAGTGTTTAAAGGTGTCCTAGAGGTTCCTAATCCTCTCATTTTTTTGAATTCTTATTTCTTCATTGTGTTGTGGTTGAATGCTTTTCTTTCTTCTGTTCCAAATCATTGATTTGAGTCCCAGTTTCCTTCCCTTCACTGTTGGTTCCCTATATACTTTGCTTTATTTCACTTTGCATAGCCTTCACTTTTTCCTCGATTTTGCAACCATACTCAACCATTTCTGTGAGCATTCTGATTACCAGTGTTTTGAACTCTGCATCTGTTAGGTTGGCTATCTCTTCAATGCTTAGTTACATTTTTGGAGCTTTGATCTGTTCTTTCATTTGGGCCATATATATATATAT
>PVJD01011158.1:0-28030 GCA_004026545.1 Mormoops blainvillei | reverse complement strand
TGACATACAATATTAGTTTTAGGTGCACAATATAGTGATTGGACAATTATGTACCTTACAAAGTGTTCACCATGCTAAGTTTAGTACACACCTCATACCATATAGTCATTAAAGTATTATTGACTATATTCCATATGAATGTCACATCTGTAAGGCTTATTTTATAACTCTGCCACCTAATTTAATAAACAAACCAATATATTGGCTATTCTTTATCAAAAGATCAACACTGAGAGATGCTAAACTTTTATCATGATCAACTTCAATAACTCTTGCTATGAAGAGAGTCAGGAAGATGGAAATTATTCTTCCCTACTCTGTGACCTTGGGAAAATTATTTAAGCATTGTCTTACTTCCCACAGCTCTATCCTAATTATATGCTGTGAAGATAAAATGAGATATTTATGGAAGTTCTTTGATCATCTTGGGTCCGAGGAGCTACAGAAAGCCAAGGTGGAGTAATTTTCATGCCCACTATTTCTTTTGCCCTTGCCTCTTGTTCTAGCCTCCTTGGAAATGAAAAAGTGGCCATCACTTTCTGCTTGATAACCCTTCATGTGGTTGAAACTGTTATTCTCAAGCAACTTTTTTAAAGGATAATTGCCTGAACTATAAAATAGCAATCTAGGGCTGTGAGTCAGCATTTCACCTACACACAAAACCAAAATCATTTAAAATAGGAAACACATAATCTTTCTGAAAGATATATAAAGCTCCTTGGAGAAGTTTTGATAAAATTGGAATTTGCAGGTTTATGAATAGTTTATTACATTTCAGTAAGTGTATTGTGAATCGATACAGCAAGTTAAGGACAAAGAGCTCATTACCCAGCCAGATATTGATCCTCAATTTCCAAAATAGTACAGGAAAAATATAGAGAAAATATGATTTTTTTGTGACAAAAATTTAAACTATCTTAGGAACACAGACCCAAAGAAATGATAAGACTAAGAATTTTCAGCAGCTACTTAAGAAGTTTGTTGAAGTTAATTTCTTCATCTTTTTGGTAATTAGAATTATTATCATTTTTTTACTTTTTATTCTTTAAAATATTTTATTTTTATCTTTATAATTTACCTTTATTTTTTATTGAATTTACTGGGGTGACATTGGTTCACAAATCCACGCAGGTTTCAAGTGTACAACTCAACAAAACTTCATTTGCACATTGCGTTCTATGCATATAGGCAAAAGTGAAGTCTTTCTGTCTCCATTTATCACCGTTTGCCCACCTCCACCTACCCCACCTCCATTTCTCTCTGGCTATCACCACACTGTTGTCTGTGTCCATGTGCTCATTTACTTAATCCCTTCCCCTTCTTCCATCCAGACCTCTAACCCCATCCCCTCTGACAGCTGTCAGTCTGTTCCATGTATCCAAGCCTCTGTTTCTGTTTTGTTCATCAGTTTATTTTGTTCATTACATTCCATGCATAAGTGAGATCATACGATATTTGTCTTTCCCTGATTGGCTTATTTCACTTAGCATAATGTTCTCCAGGTCCATCCATACCATCGCAACAAGTAAGATATTTTTTTTAATGGCCAAGTACTATTCCACTGTGTAAATGTACCACAACATTTTTACCCACTCATCTACTGAAGGGCACTTAGGCTATTTCCAGATCTTGGTTATTGCAAATAACACTGCAATGAACATAGGGATGCTTATGCATATATTCTTTCAAATTAGTGTTTCAAGTTTCTTCAGATATATTACCAGAAGTGGGATCGCCGGATTAAAAGGCAGTTCCATTTTTAATTTCTTTGAGAAAACTCTATATTGTTTTCCATAGTGGCTGCACTAGTCTGCATTCCCAGCAACAATGCAGGAGGGTTCTCTTTACTCTACATCCTCATCAGCACTTGTTTGTTGATTTATTGATAATAGCCATTTTGACAAATGGTGTTAGGAAACTTAGACAAGATACCATGCAAAAAAACGAAACCAGATCACCAACTTACACCATCTACCAAAATAAACTAAAATTGGATTCAAGATTTAAATGTAAGTTGTGAAACCATAAAAATTCTAGAAGAAAACATAGGTAGTAAAATTTCAGACATTTGTCATTGCAATATTTTTGTTGATCTCCTTGGGCAGGGGAAATAAGGAAAAAATAAACAAACAGGACTATATCAAACTAAAACGTTTTTACAAAGCAAAAGAAACCATCAACAACATGAAAAGGGAACCCACTGAAGGGGAGAACATATTTGCCAATGATATGTTTGATAAGGGATTAATTTTCAAAATATATAAAAAAATTATACAATTCAACATCAAGAAGACAAACAATCCAATTAAGAAATGGGCAAAGGGCCTGAAAAGACACTTCTCCAAAGGGGACATACAGGTAGCCAACAGACATGAAAAAATGCTCAATGTCACTAATCTTCAGGGAGATGCAAATTAAAACCACAATGAGAAAAATCTTTTTATTTTTATAATTTTTATTTATTGACTTTAGAGAAAGAGCGAATCATTGACCTGTTGCTCCATCTATCCACGCACTCATCTGTATGTGCCCTGACCAGAGATTGAACTTGAAACCTTGGTGCACTGGGACGATACTCCAATCAACTGAGCTATCCAGCCAGAGCAGAAGAGTATCTTTTTAAATCATGTCAGGAGTTTGCAAAAAGCGAATTTAACATTTTACTGATTCATTTATTATTTCATTTTCCTACTTATCTTCCTCTCTTGCTTTGAAAAGTCTACTTATGACTAGCTATCTATCTTACGTCACTGTCTTACCTTGGGCTGTCATAACAAAATACTATAAACTCTGTGGCTTAAACCTAAGTTCTGGTGTTCTCTTCCTTCTTGTAAATGGTCCCCTTCTCACTGCATCCTCACATGGTGGGGAGATAGCATGTTCTCTGGTGTTTCTTATTAGGATGCTAATCCTATTATGAAGTCTCTACTCCCATGACCTCAAAAACCCTAATTACTCCCAAAGGGCCCCATCTCCAAATACCATCCTACCAGGAAACTTCAACATATCAATTTTGGGGGAGGGGGCAATAGAGAAGTTCACTAACAGAAAAAGTTAAACTGGCTTCAAACCTTTAAGTAGATAATATGAAAACGAACAAGTGAACTTATTTTCAAATAATTCCAGTAGAAAAGCTTCCTTTTATAGCAATCTAATTCAACAACAAAGGAATTTCCTTAAAAAAATTACAATATAAACATAACACTAGTTTCATTTTTTTAAAAGCAGTAACTTTTAAAAGTGAAAGACAGCCATGGATGAGTGGCTCAGTTGGTTGGAGCAGAAAGAAACAAAAAAAGACGAGAGACAAAGTATGAGACATACACTCTTTTGGTAAAAAACTGAGAAATAGAATATTAACCCATTGGTACATTAAGTAAAAACAATTTTTAATACCTCATATCTGTTCCTATGTCAACTAAACATTCTTAAAATAATTTTAAAACACCTGGGTATGCTTGGAAAGTAACATAACACACAGTAACATTTCTATATTACATATTCATAGATATTAAAAGGAAGAATAAATTGCTTAGTCTTTCATCCAAACTACAGAAAACTGAATAGTAAAACAAAACTGACAAAATTATAATTGGTTTGTGCTGGATTTTACCCAATGTTAATTGTTATTTTATTACATACTACAAAAATTTAAGGGTATAAGAAGTACATTTTTATTTTGAAATATTTTTCTTGATTGCACAAAACTCTTCATTGCAAAATACTAAATACAGCTCTCTAAAAACATTTCCACTATGACCCTAAAGTAAATAGAAAGCATTTCTCAAAATTTCAAGTTGAAGTGTAGGGAAAAGTGAAATGGACAATGACTGAGATCCACAGTTTAGGTGACTAGCAAGGTCATTCAATTAGCAGGCTGCAGAGTCATGAACAGGACTCAGGATTTCTTATCCAAAAATGCTCCAGATTAGTTTATTCAAGAAGAAGGAGGAAAAATCTAATTATAGTCCAGGTCATTTTATACCAGAAAACAATGGTAGAAATCGACTTTTAATTTTTCAAAACTCAATCAGGTGTGTAAATGGTCCATTGGTATCCAGCTTTAATACTTGCCTGTTCCCGTAAGTGCCATGTTCCACCACAACCCCAGCTTCAGCACACTTGCTGTTAGCAGCTAGTTCTTTTTCACATAGAGTCACAAATTGGGAATAAAGTTCTAACCCTTCGTCTTTTCCAGAGTTAGAGTGATACTGCATGTTTCTCCCTTTTACTTTCCCTCCAAGGGTGGCTTGAGGGATGATAAGAATGTTGCCAGGTAGATCCAATATAGAGACGTGCTTGCCATTTTCTGTTTCACTTAATTTCACATTTAACAGTGTATTAACTGGGTGGAGAAGAAAGGGAAAATGTTTTGAAGTGAAAAACAAAGAAAAATATACAGAAAACCAACAATTTTCTAGTCAGCAAATCTCATACTTAAAACCCAGTTTGTTAGCTCATGCTTTTTACCCAAGTCTCTTTTTAGATTTTAAAAACTGCTTCACTAAGCTGAATGATCTAAGCATGAAAAACAAGGCAAATTTCATGCAGAAAATAGCATAATGCTTTAAATGTGACTTGGTAGTTAAGATCGTCTAATAATAAGTTCATCCAGAAAGGGTGAAATTAACTGTATACTGAAACCTGAAAATACTGTTGCCGCAGGGGATACATGAGAAGATATTGCCTTCTTGTTCTTTTTACATTTCATAAGCAAATATCATTAGAAAAATAAAGATAATTCCTCCTCACATCAAATTCTGCTTCATAACAAGGAATATTAAATAAAAATCTTAGTGCATTTATTATTTTAAACTTAGTTGCCTAGAGTTCTAAGCTGAGACAAAGGTACGAGGTTCGATTCCATAATAAACCAGCTGATTTTATAATTTTATAACCTCAAAGGCACTATTAATATAGACTAATCATTTTACAAAGATAACCCATGGGAGAAGAGTAAAGGTGAAAACAAGAATCATCAGAAATTCATTGTTACTAGGGGGGAAAATAATGGGACAACTGTAATCGCATAAACAATAAAACAGTAAAAAAAATACAAGCAGTAACTTTCATTCTGTAAGTAGACATCCCATTCAAACAAAAACAAACTTTGAGAATCTCAACCAATTTTTTTCCTGCTCTACATTTTTATCTACTGATCTTGCCAAGCTGCTGTCCCCCTGGTTTATATGACAATGATGGCAGGAGCCAAATGTTAGTGGCTTACACATAACAGATGCTTGTTGAATTGAATTGAGTCTACCTTGTTTATGCATATTTTGTCAACCCCCAGCTTTGCACATATATAGTACGTACTCAATAAATCTTGGTGAATTGAAAAAAATAAGAAAAAAGAAATTCACTGTTACAATTGAAAAACTAAATCCAAAGGTTTAGAGTTACCTACATTATCTTCATATACACACTATGGTATTATTTTTACAGCACTTATGAAATTAATACTCATAGCTAATAAGTATCAAAATCACCATAAATATTGATGTATACCAAAAAATCTAGACTTAGAAAACCTTTGCACCTCCACATTAGCCATTTTCAAAATAATCAAAAGAAATGCCTAATATAAATAGCCTGAGGGTCTTCCTCCCTCTATAAAGTATGAATAGCTTCTGCTGGTAAACAGTAGTCCTGAGAGGACACATGGTAAAATAAACTACATAAACCTCACATGCATGCCCAATAATTAGGTTTGGAAAGGTAAGCTTTATGGTGGGGTAGTCAATGGTTTCAATTATCATAGCGTCTGTAAAAGTATTAGTAAGGATTCAGTATGGTTGCCCTACTCTACGAATCAGGTAATTAACCTGGTAAAACCTGCCAAGGTGACCATCCAAATGAATTCCTGAGCTATGAATTAAGCACTATCAATTTTCACGTAACTAATACCTATTTTAAAATACCTTGCCCTGGCTGGTGTGGCTCAGTGGATTGAGTGCTGGCCTGTGAACCAAAGCATCGCAGATTCTATTTCCTGTCAGGGCACATGCCTGGGTTGCGGGCCAGGTCCCTAGTAGGAGGCATGTGAGAGGCAACCACACATTGATGTTTCTCTTCCTCTCTTTCTCCCTCACTTCCCCTCTCTCTAAAAATAAATACATAAAATCTTTAATAAACACTAAAATATCTCTAGTATTCTCTGTTACAAATGGGACTTGGCTATATGGCCAGCAGTCCTTATTCACTGCTTCTAAGGAAACTGTAACTCTCCAGAGCACTTCATTCCAGTGGAACTCATGACCTAGCTATCCAGGCCTCAG
Source organism: Mormoops blainvillei (assembly GCA_004026545.1). Lineage (NCBI taxonomy): Eukaryota > Metazoa > Chordata > Mammalia > Chiroptera > Mormoopidae > Mormoops > Mormoops blainvillei. The sequence goes on along the minus strand of PVJD01011158.1, from coordinate 21,752 downwards.
GCTAGTAACTGAGTAGGGAGGTAATTTTGAAATAACAGGCCAGAGCATAATTCATTATACTTCCACACAACTCCCTCTATAAGCTTTGACTGTGAATTCAATTAATGCTGTTGGTATACAAATATCAGAATGCAAAAGTAAATATAATATAAATACAAATTGTCAGAAAGTAGGATTAAAATGAGATAATGAATTAATGGCATGTTGGAAACTCAAAGATCCTAAGACAGGTTATCAATCAAGTATCTCTAGTGATATACATGGAAAATTAAGTTTGGACAGATACCTGGATCTCAGTCCAATTATACTGAAGATGAATTGAGGAAGATTCAGCACATCTTTATGTTAGCCATGCTATTTCAGACTTTATGGATATACCTGGTTCCTGAAGGCACATGATTTGATTGGAAAAGGTCTGAATTCATGTAGTTAGTATGAGGTGGGGTTTAAGAGAATCCCATCATACTGACTTACTTTGCCTCCTGGAACAGAGGGAAGTACAAGCTGATGCTATCCATAATAGATGGACTTATTTTGCTTATAACTGACACCAGCAGGATGTGATTCTTAAAGTCACAGTTCTTTACTGAGAAGCATGATATATAAAGGTTTGTATTTAGACTACCCACTAAACAAGTTAAGGTGAAACAGGAACAGAATCATAGATACAGGGAACATTTTAATGGCTGCCAGAATGGAGGGGAGTGGGTGAAAAGGGCGAAGGAATTAAGTACAAATTGGTAGTTACAGCGTAGTCATGGGGATGTAAAGCACAGCATACAGAACAGAGTGGCCAGAGAACCTATATGCATACCCCATGGACAGGGACAACGGTATGAGGATTGCCTGAGGGAGTGGGTGGGGGCCGGGTGGTGGGGGACAAGGGGGGATATTTGGGACAAGTGTAATAACATAAATAATAAAATATAATTTAAAAGAAAGAGTTAAGGTGAGCCGCCTCAGTGTTTTTAATTCACCACAATGTATACGTGTATTCAAAGTGAACTCAGAAGACAGTTTTGGAAGCACACAGGATTTAATTACTACAAAACACAATGCAGCTTGGATGTGGTTGGTTCATTCTACCTTATCACTGAAATCCATTTAAGAATATATAAAGCGACTTTAGGAAGTAAATTTTAAATCACGATGACAAAAATTCTCTTTCTGTTATTGAAGATTTCTACTAAACTGTTTTATCGTTAATATAAATATAATTCAAGGCAAAAATACTAACTCAGAAAAATGAACAGCCTGTCCGATTCCCAAGCATTCCCAAGTGCTGGTAAGTAATCCTGTATAACAGAAGCCCTCATTTCACTTTCTCTAAGCTTCCTATTTTCCCCCAAATTCTAAACCATTATAGTTCCTGGCCTTCCATCCTCACCTACCATAGGTCCTTTTTTAAGTCTATTTTTCCATCTCGGACAAACTGACAACCAAGTTCGATGTTTCAGTATAAAATTCCCTCTAGGAGTTTTAGTCTTTCGTCTAAGCTGTTCTTCGGTGGGCTATTTACCTTTGAGTTCCACTGCCTGATGCTCTTTTAGGTTAATTTCTGCATGATTCAGCTACCCATTTGTCTAATTTATATCTTATTAATCGAATCAATGGCTAATGTCCTTTACTAACCTGTCCCCAATCTTAGGGATAGGGCCATTACTGTAGGCTTTTTGGGGGGTATGATTACTGTATCAAACACTGTCTTGAGGCAGTTTATGATTTAATATGGTATATCTAATACCTATGTAATCATCACAAGGAATGTGAGATACTATGGACTATCCAGTATATTGAAGGCTGCGGACAGGTAAATTACTGTTCAGAGATGCTTTCTCTATCTCTGAAGGAAGCATGGATGTGATGTCACTAAGCTTGGTTCAAGAACTGGAGGAACCTTATATTTATACACATTTCCTACAAAGAAATGCATAAAGGGTAAATGTAAATTCTTGCACAATAATGATGCCAACTTGAGCTGTCCAGGTTTGAAGGGGCCTACATCTTATACATCCAGTGTTACCTACCAGTCCCTGTTATGGACTTTGAAAGATAAGAAAACCATATTAAGAAATGCAGCATCTGTTTCTTCCTATGTGACCATACTGCTTCCAACAATTTTCTGTATCCTTGTCTGAATCTCACTGTGCTGTGTCTATGTGTATACCCTCTTCTAAGCCATTCTAAAGCCATCTGAAATGCTGCAGATGTTTTAAAAGAATTCTACTATACTTGTTTACTTTAAACTTTGGAATTGGAAAACAGCTAAAGTCAATAACAGTACAGAGTTAAGTCATTTACAACTTACCAGTAAGGCTGTACCTTTTGCCCCTTAGGGAAATTTATCTACTATTGCTACACATTCTCACTCAAAAAAGAAACATCAAACACATACCCATTTTGGGAAGAAGTTCTTTATCAGCTCCCTTGAAAAAACACACGTAGATCACTAATCCTCTCTGAACCTATGATAAATCACCACAGAAAACTCAGATTAGAAAGAAACTTCCATGTAGAGTTACAGAGGTAAATGAATAAAATTTCATAACTGTTACAGAAGGAAAGGTTAAAGGAAAAGGAAGAGAGTTAAGTTTTTACAATATTGATTTCTTAATATGTGAGAAAACAAAGTATTTTTCAATATTCAATCTCAATTATTTCTTTCCAAAATTAAGTTTAAAATACAAACAACAGCGGTGAAGACCACAAGTTTTACCTTCAAACATTTACTTCTAATCAAAATCTTTACTTTTAAACTAGCTTCCTCCCTGCGAGCGAGGCTGACAGGCTTAGAAACATTTACTTTGCAGGGCCCCATTTATTCTGCGCCAAATGACTTCACATTACATCTCACGTGGTTGCACCATCACTATTTCTCCTGATTCATTTACTTTGCAGATCATGAAAATAAGGGTCTGATTTTATTTCAATAAACTCCGAGAAAACTTCCAATTATTTCTTGTTACTATAAATGTTTTAAATAACATATTTGTTAGGCCTTGGAAATTGCATTTATGATAGTAAGTTCAACATCACAAGGTTGTCTGTTACCAAGAATGTCAGCGTATTTATTTTATAAAATGACTTGGGTATTTCTTTATTAGCTCTTGTAGGATAGGGACTATGTGGGAAAAAGGTGCTCGATAAATGAGTTTGATTTTGCAACTGAATAAATCATTAAATTTTAAAATTTAGATTAACCCTATTGAGCCCAAGAGCTATTATGAAGATTAAATGAGTTAATACTTGTAAGGTGCTTAAAATAGTGCCTGTTCATAGTAAGAGCTATATATGTGTTCATTAAATGTGTATGTAAAAATAAATTTAAGGTCTAAAATGCAATTTTTTATATTTTAACTCCCAAAGCACTTTAGACTGTATGTACATATACAATAAGAACTCATTTTACCTGTTGGCTGAATTTAAGTTCAACGGTATCTTACAGGATCTATGTGTTACCTAGGTTGTGTTCTATGTAAATATAACTGCGGTTCTGCTCTCACACTTGGTTTACTTGAAAGTGAGTTTTAAAAAGTGCAATTGTGCTTCTGGAACAAGGAAGGACCTCCAAAGCACGCTCATAATAAGGAGTTGGCAGGATGAATGATAATATCTGCACCACTGTCACAGGCTCTCCACTGGGACTGCTTCAACAGGAGCCCAAATCTCAAGTATATTCATATTTGGGCTCTTGCAATGTCAGAATTAAATTTCTAATTATTTGCAGAAATAGGCACCTGTTCTTTCCACTCCCTACAGTAACTCCTCATAAGGGTAATATTTTCCTTTAGTTTATTCCAGGATGAGATCTTAAATTGACCTGCTTCGAAGCCCCCTCTTCATGTCAGAATCACTTTCCTTTGAAACTTCTTTTGGTATAAAACATATCAAATATATAGAAAAGTACAGATAATTCTCATTGTAGCTTAAAAAAGTTCACCTCCCAAGAAGAAAAACATTAGCCTGTAACAGCAAAGCTCTAAATCAGCGATTTTCAACTTTTTTCATCTCATGGCACACGTAAACTACTAAAATTCTGTGGCATACCAAAAAATACATATTCTGCCAATATGACGTTAAAAAAAAAAGTATGACTTTGATTCATTCATACCAGATGACTATTGTGTTGGCTGTTGTCATTTTTTTTATTTGGCAATCTAAGGGAAAAGAGCTCGGTGGATCTGACTAAATAATCAGGTATTGCATATTTTAAAAGGTCTTGCAGCACACCGGTTGAAAACTGCTGCTGTAAATGAATGAAAGTGAAACATGCAAAATAACCTTCAAATCTTTTGACAATTAAAACGTTAAATTTGAACTTCTGATAACAGAATAGGGGAGAGGATGTACTTATTATCTCTTTATACTAATTTAACCATGTGTAGGAGTAAAAAAAAAAAGCTTTAAAATAGCTTTTAAAATTTACAAATGTAGACTGATTGGAAGCTTGCTAAAATATTTGTGATATTGCATAAGGAGATGTGGCATGAAGACTATAAAAAAATAAAGAAGCATGTAAGAAATCTAAAGGATTAACGGTTTGGGATTCACTGTCCCATGAGGCAACTATAAAAATAGGTAGCTCTCTACATGAGATGGTAAATATAGGAAGAATAAAATTTCAACATAGCGAAAAGAGAAATGAAGATCTCAAAAAAGGCCATTAAAAAATAAGAAAAAAGAAACATGAATTTTTGATAAAGAAAAGGGGAGGGGATAATATAGGAATATTTATGCTTATAAATATTTCCAAGTTAGCAGAAGATAACAGATTCTGGTATAAGGATAATCACCCACATACCATAGTTTATGGGTAGTATCTAAAATAATGACTATGATTGTGTTCAGGGATGCTGGATGTGGGCCCAAATTCTGCAAGTAAGCTGAGTGAATGAGATGCTCCTAGTTTCTGAGTACTTCCAAAAGACTTAATTATGAACTAACGTTTTTCCTCATTTCATCTTACTCCAAAAATAAAATCAGGATCCTCAAATAACATCTTATTTGTTTTTGCGAAAGTGGGGGCGGGCTTTCTTAAAAAGGCAAATATGCAAGCAAAGGGAAATCATATTGGTGTAAACGTTTTAAGTTCTTTGGAGGTAAGGTGTTCCATTATTGTAACAGTGGCCGTTGTTTCTATTTGGAGATACGTCAAACTTTTAAAAGTTCCTTGAAAAAAGAATTGTTTCTTGGAAAGCCTCATTTCTCTGTTGACCCAGGTGCAGTCAACATAATAGGGAAATCAAGTCAAAACAGACCTTAAACGTTAGCAACAAATCTAACCAATTAGCTCGAACCATCATCCCCGCGCAGTAATACGAAGGGCGTGGCATGGCCTTTAGGCTCTTTTAACCCTGAGATCTGAGACAATTAGGTCTAAAGTCTGCCGAGCTCTGGCAGGGTGCTAGTGAGAGGAAGTTTAAATTCCCGCGGTGCTAAGCAAGGGACATGCTCCTCCGGAAGAGCAAGTCCGAGGGCGAAGGAGCGCGGTGGTTGCGCAGGGCTCAGACAAAGACAGGCGCCTTTGGGTAGACTGGCCCGAAGTCCCGTGCCACCCACAGCACGTGCTGAGTGCCACGTGGCAGGCTCCGAGGAAGACGCGGGGGTCACAAGTCGCCGACACAACGCCGAAAGAACCGCCTCTGAGCGCCTGATGATAACTGGAGCGCAAGGCCGACGTTACCTCCACCCACTGGGCCGCGGAGTCCCCTTCGGCGGGATGCACTTGCAGCCGAGCGTGCAGGCACTGCTGTAGGAGCGCCCGGGCCTGAAGGGGCCGGCCACTTTCAGCCATGGCTCCGGCCCCGCTGCAGTCCCACCGGTTCAGGCCGCGCACGCCGCGCGCCCCGCCTCAGAGCGCAGGGAAGACCGCGCGCTCCGCGGCGGAGGGACGTCCTGGTCGTTCGTAGCCCCGCCCCGGTGTGGGTGGGGCCTCTGCTCAGCTCTGGTTGACTGACGTGCGGTCTTCTAAGACGACGTACTAACCTCTAAGCAGAACTTATCTACCTCTGTAGAAGGTGCTTAGTGTGTATTTTTAAACCAGTGAAAAGACTTCGTCGATCTGTTTCCTATACAACTTTTAAAGAAGCATTTTTCGGCTCAGAAAGTTTAAATTTCCTGATGTTGAAAAAATTTTAATCTGCTTACGTCCATACTATGCCTATTATGAAGATAAGGAGATAGAATGAATCAGTTGAATCGCAAAATGTAAGTGGAGATGAAACTAAAATCTGTAACTCTTTCAAAATTTTTCTTACCCCAAACAATAAAACAATGCTGCCTCCTCTATCAGGAATGCTGTGAGTTAGTCTGATCCTGTAGTTGTGGAAAGGTTTTGGAATGCTACATGAATACACATTTGGGTATCAATCCTTTAGAAAACATCTTCGCTAAAAATATTCTTATCCAAGAAAGTGTGTGCTTGTTAACTTTTAAACCTGCTACTAATCCAAAAATAAAATTATATCGACATATTCATAGGCACACAGTCATGTTAAATTCTGTGATGTGTTTCCTGTAAGTAGATATTAGAATGTAAATAACATTAAACAAGGACTTGATTTTGTCTCCCACACATCATATTTTTTGAACAATCATCAGAGCAGCATTATTTTTCTATGGGGTTGGAAGATTTAGATGAGGAATAATAGTGTTACCCAGACTGCATTACCCAGGTCATCCATTTGGGCTGTTGGCACAATATGCCTATACATTGGGGCCTGTTTTAGAAGATGACATCACCGACAGTGTTGCTATCTATACAAAGTAGTGGGACTGAAAAAAATAATCCATGCATCATCAACAGTTCTTTCTACATAAAATCTAAGCTGCCTGTTTGCTGGTTATCTTGCAGCTGCCTTACACTTTTTGTAAAAAGCAAAAGCAAGATCTCACATTATCTCTGATTGCTGCACTGCAGGGGTTGACATTTGTAAACATTTGTTGATACGTGTAAAGCACAGACAAGTTGCATTGTCTGCACCTGTATGTCATTACTGTTACTGCTGAGTCTTTTTTCTCTTTCACTCCCAGACTCAAGTTTTACAGGGCAGGAAGGATCTTTGACATAGAGGCCCTTAGCCTTGACCTAAATAATAAGAGAGAACTTTGATGTCCATTTGAATATGGGTGCAGGAGTTAGGCAGCTCTCTTGAAAATAGGGTGGGAAATCTTTCCTGTGAATAGATAGAGTGTGGTTGGTAATGGTTACTGTCTTGAAGATCACCAATTATTTTAAACATTCCTTCCTGTTGGGTAGGGATCTCCTGGACATTACTGTAGGTAGTACAGCAGTAGTTTGTGGCTCACTTATTCTTTCCTTCTAACTGCAGAGGGCAGTACAGAGTAAGCACCAAAGAGAGTAGTATTTTTTTTTCTGTATTTCATTTATTTTTTAAACACCTAACCTTATTCCACAAAGAATTTAAGAAGGCAAGACATACCTGCACTAAAATAGGAAAAATGCTAAGAGTAAACAAGATAGAATTTTGTCAATAAATTACAATGGGTGAAATCAAAAACAAGTAAGATTGGCTCTTCACTAGAGCGTTGAGATGACGTAGTACGTAGCAAAGTTTTCACAGAAACGTAACTTTATTTTTGTTACAAAACATTCTATTCATCATATGTAGTGTTGATATGGAGCATGTTGTTCAATTTCCTTCAAGTTAGAAGTCAAAGGCAAAGCATAGCATTCAGGAAGGAAGAAGTGGTTCACTGGCATGTAGAGAGTTTTGCCTCTTGAGTACATATGAAGTCACTGTCTGGGCAGGAATACTTCTCTCAGCTCTACAAAGCTGAAAGGGGACCGTATGGATAGTGGGTTACTTATGAATGCATTCTAGGCCCTCCGAGATGGTATAACAATTTATTTAGTGTTGTTATAAGTTGTTTAATTAATTCAAGTTGACTGTCCCAGATTTTAACATTCAAAAGTATTTCACAAATATGAAAAATTTGAGAATCACTTCTAAAAGGTCCTTTATAATTGATGCTAAGGTTCTTGGTTGTAAAGAGGAAAGGAAAGAGAAGGGAACTATATTCTGTTTCATAGTCCTGAGAATAAGCGGAGCTTTTCCTAAGATTTAGCTCTAAAATGAGCCTCTTACCTGAGACCTTACATAGGGGTATGTTAATCAGTAGAAGTGCTATCGGAAGAGATAGATGTTTCATTTTAGGGAAGGCTGGAAGAACTAGCTTCTCAGTTCAAATGCAGAGATTTATTTTTTTCAGAGCTGGGGGAGGCGATCAAATTCTGAGAAATTGGTTTATACTAATTAAAATGCATATGTATTTGCATAGAGCCAGAATACTAATTTATTCACTTGTGATAAAAGGTGTTGCTGTGACTGGAGTAAAAATTCTTATCTAGGGTATGATCAGCACATTTTCCCCTGTGGTCAAGCATGGGATACTACATCATATTTAGAAATCTCTTTACTAATTTACCATGAGAGAGAGTCACTCTTTTACCAGGGCATCGGAAACTAAGGTGTAAAAAGACCCATGTGAATTCTGGCTTCAAGACACCTGGCCAGATGCACCAAGACCAAGGAAAGAGTAAACAAACAGATTTAAATAAGAGCCTACAGGCAAATGCTCTAAACTACAACCATATATTTTGTCATGGAGCCTCTTTTTACAGAGGTAGATGTTGAGACCACAAGGGTTAATCCAGCTGAAGCCCCTTCATATGGAAATATGAGGCCTCTGAAAATGATAGTTCCCACCTAAGAGCTGAGTCTATCTTTTACGTGAATAGTTCGTACAACCCGGTAGGGGATGGAATTTAGTTTGGCACTTTGTATTGGTAGTTCTTTTGTTCAATTTGCTTTTTTAAATTCTTATTTTATTACTGAACCAGTTGCTGGTGTGTTGCCTAGGTAACATAACAGAGCAAGGGCTTTTTACTCTAAGGCAGTGATGTATATCTTTGGCAGTCTGTAGGACTTCTCAGGGCAGGCTGATAAATTATCTTGATCTTTGGGTTATTTTTCAGTTCATAGTATTGCGATAACTTAGCAAAGCATTGCATAACCTTTTAAATATTTGTCTCCTTCTTTTGGCCGTTTTGGCAGGTCAGGCCATCTTGTTGTAAGGGCTTTTTATAATTTTGACACCTGCATGCTTTGTAAGAAAAAATCGTGAAATATTTTGAAATGGGCAAGAGATTTCTAGATATTCTTTTAATGGGATGCTAACGCCTCTGGGGATTACCTGGTCATATAGGGCTGTAAGGATTTGTCTTGGACTAGGCTGTCTTACAACTCTGTAGAGACAGAAGTTAACTTTTTTAACACTGATAGTAAGCAAATTGTTCCTATTCATAAAAATATAAAATTTGCTTATTACCCAGTGCATATTAATTGGTTTTCCTACTTTTGCATCCATTTGTAAATTCATTTCAGCCTTCCTTAATTGACTCTAAATGTATAGCACCTTGAGTTCTCTCTTTCTCTCTTCTTAAATAAACTTTAAGTTTTAGAATAGATTTAGATTTACAGAAAAGTTACAAAGATAGTACAGAGAGTAAAGTTTCCATATACCCCTCGCCCAATTTCCCCTGTTATTAACACCTCAAATTCCTCTCGTATATGTTTGTCACACTAAGGAACCAGCACTGTTACATTAACTAAACTCCACACCTTATTCAGATTTCATTAGTTTTTCTCTAAATTCTTTTTCTGGATCCCATTATATTTAGTAATCATGTTTCCATAGACTGTGATAATTTCTCAGACTTCCCTTCTTTCTAATGATCTTGACAGATTTGAGGAGTATTGGTCAGGTATATTGTAGGATGCCCCTCCGTTGGAATTTGATGTTTTCCTCGTGATTAGCCTGAAGGGAGAGAGGGAAGGAGTCTGGAATCCAGAGGTAGAGACTTATATAGACCCTGAAGAGAAGGCACTGACCGGCCAAGAAGCTCAGCCAACTCCAGGCAACCCTTTAGGAAGGGAGCTAGGGAAATAAATACCTGACTCCATTCGTCAGCTTCCTTCCATTTCCTGACAGAGTTCACCATTGGCAAAACCCAGCCAGGAGTCAGGAAACATGTCCTAGCCTACAGGGCAGAAAGCGGGGTGAAGAATGCTTGAGTGTGGATCTGGAAGACAAACAAAAGTTATCTGGCACGCTAACTGAAGAGGTCTTAAAGGTCACAATGGAGACTCCTTTGTCATCTTTTTTTGGAAGGTGGCAGGTAGGAAGGCAGACAGAGAGATAGCCGCAGTTAACATTTCTAATGGAAATCCTTAGTTTCTCCAAGAGTTTAGAGAGGTGAAGTTTGACTTAGCGAGTTACCAGTGTAAGATGAATCAAGGTCCTTGGCTCCTCTCTGCCTTTTTCTGGTCACTGGGGATATGGCAAGACATCAGAGGAGAATGGTTGCTGGGCCCCTAGCAGTGGTGAATATGTCCCTACGCAGTTCAGCTTGCATGGCAGGGAAGGATGGAGCCGCTGACTTCCAGGGGGCTTGCAGACCGAAATAAGAAGCGTGTTAGGGGGGCCACTAAGGATCTAAGTCCTTAGAGCTCTCCTGGAATTTTTTGGACTATGGGGGAAGAGACTTGAAATTGGATTTGATTTGATACAGAAAGACATAATAAATGATTTTTATTGTCTTTGAGTGTTGTAACTAAGTTCATACTGACTCCAGCAGGAAGTAAATAAATAGAGATTTCAATAATGAATTGTTCGCGTATACCTCACTCTTCAGTTTCTTTGCTTGAGATGGAAAAGGAAGAGCAGCATCTCAGATGGCAGCCTCCTGATTGTTTGCTGCTTTTGGCAAGTGACAGGAAAGAAGTACAGTAGCCGATCGGCATGCTTGAGGAAGGACGTTCTAAAGATGTCACAAATAGAGGCAATTCCAACTTCAGAATTAATTAATAATGGCATTCATGTATTTACCCAATTGTTTATAAACATTTATGAATCATGCCAGACACCAAGCCAGGTGCTGGAAATATGTGAGGAATAAGAAGCTGTTCTTACTCTTGGGGAGTTCAGAATTTAGTGACGAGACAAGGAAAACAATGAGAAGCTTTAGAAAAACTGTTTCTTTTCCACCATTGTGATTTTTACCTTCCCGTAGCAGGAGTGCCCAATCTGTGGCCCATGGGCCGCATGCATTCCAAGATGCCTATGAATCCAGCCCAAAGCAAAATCGTAAATGTACTTAAAACATTATGAGATATTTTGTGATTATGCGTCACAGTGTCTTTAACGTGTGGCCCAAGACAACTCTTCTTCCAGTGTGGCCCAGAGATGCCAAACTGGACACCCCTGTGGGGAAAGGACAGGACTTGGAAGGGGAACCGCCTTCTAGGAAGCCTGAACTAAACTGAACAGATGACTGGCCCAGAGAAAAGAGCTCTGTGGTCCAAACCAGATTTTCAGGGTCATAGCACACTGAGGCATTCTTTTCTTAGTCATCAGCTGACTCTCTCTTCATAATACCTTTCTGTTTTCCTCTTTTATAACACTTCCCCATACACTAAGTCTTCACTTAACATTGTCTATAGTTTCGGCCACTTTAAGCAAAACTATGTTCAAAGAAACCAATTTCACCATGAGCTAATTGACATAAACAAGAGTTAAAGTCCAACGGCATCTCATCAATGTTATAATAAAATGATGTTGAATGAAATGATGTCATTGGAGGAATGTTATTGTACACACATTCTGCTGTCTTCAGGGTCTCCAAAATTCACTTCAGGCTTGTCCCCCAACTCAGCGAAGCTTTCCTTCCTCTAGGCCACACTCTGAAGTAATATCCTAAGCACTGTATTTAGCGGCACTCTGCTGGGTGTGAAGTTGATTAAAGTAATTCCCATTAACTTGTGAATGAAACTAAACCATCTTAAAAGGTCTATTTGCATTTTAATAGCAATCTCTTAACACAAATTAGTCTCTAATTGGTAGAATGTGTGAGAGTTACTTCTTGTGGGTAGAAGAAGGAGAGGGAATTACTCCTTAATTCTCTAAGTTTAAAGTAGTTGCTGTGCTTAGAGCCTTTAGATTCTCACCTCCCGGGAACCTCGCACAATGCAATTTTCCTTCTCTTCCAGAAGCTAATCACTCAGAAAAGCTTGATTAAATTCAATGGACACCATCTTTTGAATAGCTTTGATATTTGGGGAAAGTCCCACATTGTGAGTATCTTTTTTTTTCTTCCATGTAGAAATCAGAGCTCAGTTCCCCAGCCCTCTTTGCAGTCAGGATGCAGGCATGCCTGTTAGATACCCTAATGCAAGGTTACACTTGGAAGTGGGCGATGTGAATAAACAAGCTCTGTATGGGGCTTCCGCTTTCCTGACGGTGGTGTTGTCAGAGCTTTTGGGCACAGGAGGGTTTAAGACCTAATGCAGAAGTGACAGTGGTGGCAGTAGCAGTCACATAAAACCAAATTGCTGATATTTTGGGTTCTGTGTCAGTGGCAACAGCAACAGTTGGAACCGTTTATTAAAATAAGGAACAACAGTGGCAGATTCCTGATTTGGGCAGTTTTGAGGCATGTCTAGGGCACTGTTCCTGGGTCCGTAGCCTTGAATGCTGGTCCAGCCATCCTAATAATTCTGTGAACTACTGAATAACCTTTAATAAATCAGTTTTCAGTTAAGCCAGCCAGAACGAAATCTGTTTGAGACCAAGTCTCCTAATTGATATGGAAGTCCTTCTAAACGTTCCCCTCTTCCTCTTCTTCGGAACCAACAGAATTTACAGGACAAGACTCTGCTTTTCTCTGTCTCCACTTCTGCTTTGCTAGTTCAGGCCACATCATCTGTTAACGGGATGACTGCAACACTGTCCAGTTTGATCACTCACACCCAGTTTTGACCTCTCCATGACAGCAGCCAGAGTGATCTTTCTAAAATGCAGTTTTAATTCTATGACTCTTTGGCTTATGACCCTTCAGTGGCTCCCTAATGGCCTCAGGATAGAGTCCAGGATCAAGTCCAAACTCCTTAGCAGGGACTTTTGGAACCTAGGCCTGGCTGACTTTTCCAGCTCATCTTGGCGATGGCTGTTCCTTATACCTATGCGCCAATCATACTCTTTTCTTGCTCTGGACCAGCAGTGATGGATCTTCTGGGATCCTGTTAGAAACGCAGAATCTCAGCCATACTCCAGACTTATTGGATCAGAAGCAGCATTTTAACAAACCATTACATGATTCCTATGCATATTCAAGCTTGGTTAGTGCTGCCCTACAGCTTGGCACTCTCTGCCCCTCTGGGACTTTGACATATTCTGCCTCCTCTGTTGTACTATTCTTCTCCATCTTTATACATTTCCACTGTTCTGCAGAACTCATCCAGGAAAAATTCTCTGGAGTGGTGACAGGTGGATTGAAGGTTTTCATTTGTTGCTCCAACCATGGCACTTTTCCTTTGCACTATAATGATGTTTTTTACTCCTTTTTCTTTACTGCCGAATAGAGGTTTTCTATTCTGGTTGTACTTTAGAGTCAACCTGAGAACTTAAACAGCAACAACAACAACAACAACAACAACAACAACAGATTCCCGAATCCTGCCCCTAGAAATTTTGGGTTTAATTAGTTTAGATAAGGCTTAGACACTGGTATTTAAAATAAAAAGTCCCAGACGATTATAATTTAGAGCCAGATTCAGAACCACCATGCTAGGCTTTAAGCTCCTTAAGGACAGGGACTGTGTCCTATTCCTTGTTGCATTCTCAGAGACCTCCACAGTGCCAGGTACGTAAACTATGCTAGTAAATAATTGTTGTGCCTAGTTTCTCATGGATATGGAATCAGATTTGTATTGCGCACATCATGTTGCCTTACACCATGAACTCTCTTATATGTTAGCAGCAGGGGAGCCCACTCATCTTACAACATGGAGCCATTTCTTGAGAAAAGAACTTGAACTGACATTTGAAACATATCTAATCGTTCTGTCCTTGAGCCAGTTTGATGCTGATGTAATGAAGCAGATTTATATAATTGGATACTAATAGGCACATTGTTTTCAAACAGTGTCTCCACACACCAATTTCACAAAACAGAGGAACTAATTCTTGGTTTATAAACCTCTTGGGAAAATCCAAAATATTGAGGAGGTTGATGAGATCAACACAACTATAACAAGTAGGTTTCCTAGACATTAACTATGGTTTCATGACAAATTACAAAACAACAAAACATACAACAAAACAACAAAAAATACATTTTAAAACTTAAAAAAAAACTTTTAAATTTCGATATAGTCCTATTTATTTATTTTTAGAGAGAGGGAAAGGGAGAGAGAAAGAGAGGGTGAGAAACATTGATGTGCAAGGGATACATCAATGGGTTGTCTCTTACACATCCCCAGCTGGGGACCTGACCTGCAACCCAGGCATATTTCCTGTCTGGGAATCAAACCAGCGACCTTTTGGGTTTCAGGCTGGCACTCAATCCACTGAGCCACCCCAGTGAGGGCTAAAAAAATACATTTTTAATCATTCAGAACCACCTGAAATCTAGCCAAATGGAAGCCTACAACTAAGGATATACAGAAGAAACTATATTGAGACTAGTAGGAGAGGAGGATAAAAATTGGGAGGGATATCTCTACTGTGGAGGTCCCTGCTGAGGAGCAAGTGGTCCCAGGCAATGCCAGCCCCCCCCCCCCCCCCCCCCCGCAGGGTTCTAGTGCCAGGAAGAGAAGTCCCCATAACTTCTGGCTGTAAAAACCAGCGGGGATTATGGCTGAGTGAAATGGAGGGCTTCTGGAGTCCCAGGCATTCTTCCCAAAGGGCCTGTGTACATACTTATTTGGACACACTCCTTTTGAGTTCCAGCACAGGGGAAACAGCTTGGAAGGCTCCAGGGACATAAGAGAAGAACTGAACTGTCTGGCATCGGGGCAAGATCTGGAGGGGCAGCTTTCTCCCAGAGAGAAGTGCTGGTAGAGGCCATTGTTCCTTTGCTGAGCCCTTCCCCCATTGAGCCAGTAGTTGGGTACCTTATCTGAGTCTCTATCAACCTGGCTATCACTGATCCCCCACCCCATGATTACCTGAGACCCCAGTCCACCCAACTTGCAATCCCACCCAAGCTGTTTCCAGTGGCTTTTCCATACAAAATAACCTGTCCTGGCTCATGCTTCAGACTTTTCAAAATACTCTCCAACAAGCAATATCTGGTCTTGGCATGCTCTGTACCTCTTGCTAAGTGACCCCGGGCTCTGCACTAGTGGAAGCAGGCTTTGGTTTGCAGCTTGGCCTCTCCTGAACACCTCAGCAAATTGCTGTGTAGCTCATGCTAGGTGGCCTTGGTAAGAACACAGATGGTGGCTGATCTTGACCTGTACCTTCCAGGAGGACCCAGAGATAATGCACCCAATGGATAGCTTTAGACCATGTTGAAGTACCACCCAATCACCTTCACAAGTGGCACACTCAGGAGTGGTCTCAGTGGGCACCAGAGCCCTGCTCTGTGGGGTGGGCCCTGCATAGCTGATCCTCCATGGTGGTTGCAACCAGTCCTTGCAGCTGACCCTTGGGGATAAATCCCTCCCATTGATCTGCCAACAGCAACAAAGGAACTACAATAGAAAGGTGTACACAGCCCATGGTATGGGCTTACCTGGAGCGCTCAGCTTGGGTCAATGGGGAGGTTTTGCCCCTAGATCCTACAGGACACCTGCTATATTAGGCCACTCTACCAAGCCCAGGAGACGTAGCAGCCCTACCTAATACACAAAAACAAAATCAGGTAGGTTGCCAAAATGGGAAGTCAAAGAAACATGTCCGAAATGAAAGCACAGAACAAAACTCCAGAAAAAGAACTAAACAAAATGGAGACAAGCAATCTACTAGATGCAGAATTAAAACACTGGTTATATAAGGATGCTCAATGAACTTAGGGGAAGAGTAGATGAGCTTAGAGAGAACTTCAACAACATAAAAGAGGACATGGAAATCACAAAAAAGAACAAGTCAGCCCTGGCTGATGTGGCTCAGTGGATTCAATGCCGGCCTGCAAACCAAAGCATTGCTGGTTTGATTCCCAGCCAGGGCACAAGCCTGGGTTGTGGGCCAGACCCCCAGTGGGGAGTGTGCAAGAGGCAACCACACATTGATATTTCTCTCCCTCTCTTTCTCCCTTCTCTCCTCTCTCTAAAAATAAATAAATAAAATCTTAAAAAAAAAAAAAAAGAACCAGTCAGAAGTGAAGGATACTCTAACTGAAATGAAGAATAAGTTATAGGGAATCAATAGTAGAGTAGATGAAGCTGAGAATTAAAACAGTGATTTGGAACATAAATAAGCAGAAAACACCCAATCAGAATGGAAAAAAAAAAAAATCAAAAAAATGAGCATAACGTAAGGAGTTTCTGGGACAACTTCGAGTATACCTACATTCACAATGAGGGTGTCAGAGGAGAGGAGAGTGAGTAAGAAATTGAAAACCTATTTAAGAAAATGACAGAAAACTTCCCTAACCTAGTGAAGGAAACAGACATGCAAGTCAGCAAGTGCAAAGAATCCCAAACAATATGAACGCAGAGGCCCACACCAAGACACATCATAATTAAAATGTCAAAGGTTAAAGACAAAGAGAGAATCTTAAGAGCAGGAAGACCAACACAGTTAGCTACAAGCGAGCTCCCATAGAATGTTAGCAAATCTCTCAACAGAAACTTTGCAGGCCAGAAGGGATTGGCAAGAAATAAATATTCAAAGTGATGAAAAAACAAGGACTTAAAACTAATATTACTCTATCCAGCAAAGCTATCACTTAGAATCAAAGGACAGATAAAGAGCTTCCTAGACAAGAAAAAGCTAAAGGAGTTCATCACCATCAAACTAGTATTTCATGATATATTAAAGAAGAAAAAAAGAAAAAAATGAACAATAAAAGTTGCATAAATACTTATCTATCAAAAATCGAATCTAAAAACAAAATAAATGAACAAGAAGAACGGAAACAGGCTTATAGATAGAGAGCATTTTGACTGTTACCAGACTGGGTGGGGGGTGGGTTGGAGGGATAGGTGAAAAAGATGATGAGATTAAGAAGTACGGATTGGTAGTTACCAAATAGTCATGGGAATGTAAAGTACCACATAGGGAATATAGTCAATAATATTTTAATAACTGTGTGTGGTGTCAATGAGTATGAAATTTATCAGGAAGATCACTTAGTAAGTTATATAATGTCTGATCACTGGGGTGTACACATGAAACTAATGTAATATCTTATGTCAATTGTAATTTAAAAATTAAAAATGATTAAAAAACACATTTTGGGAGAGTTTTTTAGTTTACACTCTGTTTTCTTAAAATTTAAAGTGATCTTTTATAAAAACTTTAAATAATGTTATTTTTATGAAGTGTTTTATATTTTAGAAGTAATTTCATAACCATAACCTCATTTAGAGATGCCCCCATATAACAGATGAGGAATCTGATGCCCAGAAAGCGTGGATAGCTTGCCCCCAACAAAACACCAAGCTAGAGGCTAAGCCAGGCTACCACCCAAATCTCCTGATTACAGGTTCAGTGCTATTTTTTTTCACTTTGTGTAGACCCCTCCTTTTAAATGTTACAGTGGAATGAGCTGCCAGAGAAGAAATAAAGGCAAGACCCTCACCATTATGACCTAAACAGGAACTTAATACCAGAGGCTAAAAGCAAAAGCTTACCCACTGACCCAGCAGTTCTGAGCCTGGTCGGATAAGGCTGCCAGGCATTTCGAACAACATAAGCAAAACTATGATAGTGCAGGGGGAAAGCCCTTGAAAGACTGCGTCTCATCTCCACTAGCTGGGAAAAGGAAAACCTTGAGACTGTGTATTCATTCCAAGGCCGTGGAATGGTGTAAAAAGGAGAGGTCTACAGTGCCCAAAGAAAGGGCCCATAAACAATTTTGGTTAATTGTCTGCCTTCCGTCACGTATGCAAAAATGGACAAATAGAGTCTGGAGCAAGATAAGGATTCAGGCTAACAGACCCCCATACATACCTATGTTTGGGTAGTCCCATCTCCCTGGGGGAAACTGGCACCACTTTTATCCATCGATCAAAATGTAACTTCTTCGCCCCCACACCACCAACTATGTAAGTTTTAAGGATTCACTCTCTTGTCCTCTTGGTTCTTTTGCTACATGGGGGGCCTCTAGCCATCTGGCCTCTGGCCAGAGGGCCTCCGGCCACAAGGCCCCTGGCCACCCTTTTTGGCCACCTGGCCCCTGGCCACCCCGCTTTGCCACCCTTGCTTTTGCTTTCCCATTAGAATTTAGCACTAATTAACTTTGTTTGCATGCTAATAGGATCACTGACCTGAAATTCTTTACTGTGTCAGCATGAAGAACCAAATATCTGGGAGTTTCTCCCGTAACAGGTTTCCAAAGCATGATCTTGTTTCTAAAAAATCATGTTTCCATCTAGTAACTTTTTTCCTTAAGTCTTACATCCTAAACTTCAGCAGGCTTGTCAGGACCTGGGGAGTGTGGGGAGGGAAGAAGCACCAGCCTTTCCTGCTGCAGTGACTCTGAGAGCTACAGCCTGGCCATCAGTCCTCTTCCTCCTTTGGGAAACTGTTCAGACTCCAAAAGCTTGAAATAGGGGCCAACAATGAAAGTTTTCATCTACCCATGCTTTTTGTCCCTCGTATTTAAAATGAGAGAGCCCCAGCCCCCAGTTGCCCAGAGAAGCAGTGATACAAAATCAATGAGCAGGATTTCTAGGGCATCAGATTACTATTACTTTTGCTCTATAAAAACCTAGTAATGAAGTTTAATTTCCCTTCCTTTCTATAACCCCTTGTAATTAATATCATCCATTTTGGGGATTTCTGAATAGGATACATGCTGTGGTTTGGACTGGTTTGTGCAAAGCTAGCTGGAATGTTTAGGGACCGAGTGTGCATTTTGACCTATCTCCATTCTATATCAATTGAACTATCTATTTATTGCTATCTAGTGACTGACAGATAGAACTAACTGATTAACTAAATGTAATAGGTCAATGATACTACATGGTCATACATAACTCAGGTACTGTAATGTATTACAAAAACTTGAAGCAAAACTTGAAAACCAGGGAAAACTAATTAATATTGTTATTGCTATTCTAAAATTAAACATACCATGGCATTACCCATGCAGGTTCTTAAACATTTATAATGGCCTTAGTCCCATGTTTCTGAGATAGCTTAATCTGTAGGCATTAAATAAGACATTTATGATTTCTTTACACTTAAACGTTAAAATATAAATGTCTTTATACTTTAACATGGATGTGACAAGATGAGTGGTTTGCCATCTCAATGTTAAATTTCGTTCATATCAGTTAAATAACTTAAGTACTCTCTACATAAAGATGGATCCCTGTTCAACCATTTATTTACAGAAGATTCTCTGGCAGAGAATCACATCAGTGGGTACTATTGGTATTTAGAAATTGATACTCTTAGAGCCTTAAAAATCAGAGGTTAAGACTCACATTCACACCATCTCATATTCTCTAGGATGGCTATAGACTAAAAAAGGAAAATAATAAGTGAAGAATAATAGTAAAGTAATAATAAAATATAATATGAAAATAATAAGTGAAGAAACTGGAACTTTGGTCCATTGCTGGTGAGACTGTAACATGTTAGGGCTGCTATGGAAACTTTTGGTGGCTCCTCAGAAAGTTAAGCAGCATTACCAAATGACCCAGCACTTAAAAATACTTCACAGAAATTGAAAACAAGGACTTAAACACTCAAACAGTACACAAGTGTTCATAGTAGCATTATTTACAGTAGTCAAAAGGTGGAAACAACCTTAATGTCCCTCAAGAGATGAAGGGATAAACAAGATATGGTACATACATACAGTGGAATATTATATAGCCATAAAAAGAATGAAGCTCTGATATGTGTTACAATACGAATGAACCTTGAAAACATTATGTCACATAAAATAAACCAGGCACAAAGGAGAAATATTGTATGGTTGCACTTATATGAGATATCTAGACTAGGCAAATTCACAGAAACATATAGCAGATGGGAGGTAATGTGAGGGGCTGGAGGTAGGAAGGACTGAAGAGTTATTACTTAATGGGTACAGGGTCTCTCTTTGGGGTGATAAAAACTTCTGGAAATATTGATGATGTTTGCAAATATTGTGAATGTAGTGAATGCCACTGAAATTTACATTTAAAGCGGTGAAAGTGGCAAATTTTGTTATACAGTTGACCATTGGACAATACGGGTATTAGGGGCTCCAAATCCTCCTGAAGTCCAAAAAATCAATGTATAACTTTTGACTTCCCAAAACTTAGCTAGCAATAGCCTACTGTTGACTGGGAGCCAGTAACATAAACAGTCAATTAATACATATTTGAATGTTATAGATATTATATAATGTGTTCTTTGAAAGAGCTTTATTTTTCAATCATAGTTTATATTCAATACTATTTTGTATTAGTTTCAAGTGTATAGCATAGAAGTTAGACAATCGTATACTTTACAAAGTGGTCCTCTGATATTTCAAATACACAACTGGCACTGTACATAGTTATTACCCTATTACTGACTACATTCCTTATGCTGTACTTTATATCCCCATGACTATTTTGTGATTACCAATTTGCACTTCTTTTTAAAAAATTTTTTAAAAAAGATTTTATTTATTTATTTATAGAGATGGGGAGGGAGGTGGAAAGAAGGGGTGAGAAACATCAGTGTATGGTTACCTCTCACACACCCGCTACTGGAGACCTGGGCAGCAACCCAGGCATATGCTCTGACATGGAATCGAACTGGCGACCCTTTGATTCACAGGCCAGCACTCAATCCATCGAGCCACACCATCCAGGGCCCAATTTGCACTTCTTAATCCCATCACCTTTTTCACCAAGTCCCCTAATCCCCTATATAATAATATTCATACAATAGAGTGAGCTAGAGAAAAGAAAATGTTAGAGAGAAAATCATAAGAGAAAATACATTTACATTGCTGAATGTGTTTATTGAAAAAAAATCGGCATGTACATTGTGGACCTGTGCAGTCCAAACCCATGTTGTTCAAGGACCAATATTTTACCGCAATATAAGAAGGGGCAAAATTATATCACCTATTACTTTCTTATAGCCTTTTTAATATTTGTAATCTAACTACAGTACAGCCCAGATGTCCCTCTAATATAGGAGCTATATTATACAAAAGCAGATGTTGTGTCTCTGGTTGTGTAACTAAGAGCTCATGTTTGTCCTGGGGCCTTGAATTCAAAGGCAGTCTTGTAAATTTAGGTTTTGTGTCCTTTCTGGAGAAGCATCCTCACTGAATGTTGACTCAAACAGAGCAAGAATAGACTTTTTGATAACGTTTTTGAAATTCTCCCCAACAAATAGGTAGAGTGTGGGAGAAAAGACAATATTAAAAGAAGTGGTAATCACCGCAAGTATCATAGTCAACTGGAAAAGTAGAGATTTGTTGTTAGCGAGCAGTAAGCCCTGGTATACATGGTAGGGCATCCAACACACAAAGAAAGAGATAATGGCAGCTGTCATGACTTTGAAGGGCTTGTTGGATTTAAATAGGCTCCTCTTTTTCATCTTGTTGGCTACTCTTATATAACAAAAGGTGATGATGAAGAAAGGCAGAAGGAAGCTTAACAAGAAGCTGCTGGTGAAACAGGCTACATGCATCCATTTCCTTAATGTTTGCATCTTTTTGTTTTCCCAGTTAGTAGATACAGCATAGTTATTTCGGCAGGTCACCTTTCCTTTGTGGTCATTATGTG